>JARYGA010042347.1:0-83849 GCA_030545235.1 Helianthus tuberosus
ACCCTTCCAGATTGCACGTGTTCACATTAATAAGACCCAAACTTTGACGAGAATTTGAAAAAATTGAAGGTTCAAAACCTTATAAAAAATCATCTAAGAATAAATGATTGGTTTTCAAAAAGGATTTGTAATTTGTGTTCTTGTTGCCTAAAGATAGGAAACGGTATTGTTTTAAGACTAAACACAAGATAACTGTTGGGATTGAACCCTATCAGAGGAATAGATAATCAAAGCCAAAACTGGATCAGAGCAGTGGATCCAGAATAAGCAAAAGTTTATATTCAAATCTCTCCCCTTGAACGTGGTTTCAACATCTGCTGACCTCCAAACTACTGATTTTTACTAACTGCTGACCTACAACTGCTGTCCAAGTCAAAGACTGATGGAAGACTAAAGCTCTGCTGATTCAATCTATTGCTATGGGTCAAGCTCTGCTGATCATGACAAGTACTGCTGGGTTCACATCAGTGGAAAGATGCAGCAGTAGTTTAGTTTATATTATGAAATGTAATGTACAACAGTAGTTAGCATAGCAGAGTTTTTTATAGATCAGATGTTAGAGTTTGTTAGGAGGTTAGATGTCACTTTCATGGTGACGTCAGCTTAGATGCTTCAGTGGTTTGCTCGTGCCTATAAATAGAACAGTGCTCTGTACTGTTCTATGAGCTCTTCACCATCTTTCTCCTGCACGAACAAATCACTGCGAGCTCAGGCTGAGGGGGAGTTTGTTATACACTTGCAATTGTAATTGAATCTTGTAATAAATTCAAGCATTCGGTTCAATGTTAAACTTGTGTATTGAAAGCAATTCTCTCATTTGATTGTGTGCAAAGTTTGTTATCATTTATATTCCGCTGCACTACTCATTCATCTTCATCTTAATTCTAACGTAAAACACAATCAAAACCAAACTCAGATCCTAACAATTGGTATCAGAGCTTGGACAATCAAATTTGATTTAACAATCATTTTGACATAAACAGTTCAGCTCATAATCGTTTATATCGATAGTTTGTTCGTTTTGTTGAAAAACAGAGCAAGGTTTAATCACCATCAAAGTTGATTAATCAGTGGCTGTAAAACAACCAGGATGACGTCACAATCACAAGATGATAAGAATAATATTGGCTCTCTTTTCAAACCACCCATGCTTAAACGTAATGAATACAACATCTGGCAGAGAAGGATGGGTCACATCCTTGCTCAACAGAACACTGGATGTTGGAGGTCTTTTGTTTTTGGTCCCCATGTTCCTATGGTACCAAGTGCTGAGGATGCAAAGAAGTTCGTACCTAAACCATCTGAAAACTATATTGAAACTGATTTTCAAAAGTTCAAACTCGATGCCAAAGCATTTAGCATCATAGCATCTGCATTACCCAATGAGATCTATGCTGGACTGTTACATTGTAACAGTGCCAAAGAGCTATGGGATGCACTGAAGGAACAGTTTGGGGGAACAGAAGAAGTTATTGAAAACAATAGGGAAATTTTGAATCAGCAGTATGAAACATTTTGTCACATCAAGGGTGAATCATTGACTCAGCAGTTTGAACGATTCAGTTGTCTCATTAGTGAACTAAGGCTTGTTAAAGTAACATTTCCAAATTCAACTCAAATAAGCAGGTTCCTTAGATCACTACCAGAAAAATGGGATACCATTGCATTTGTTACTAGAAACTCTGTTGAGTTCAAAGATCTGACCCTGACCCAACTTCATGGTAGACTCCTGACCTATGAAAGGGAGTTAAACCAGAAAAAGAAGTTGCAAGAGTCTGGCAAAGTTGCTGATGATTATTCATTTACCAGCACAGCTCTTTTTGGTCAAGAAGAATCTGGTAGCAATAGTAAGGATCAGGGTTATAATCACTTTATTGATATAACTGCTGGTGGAATTTTCAACAACCCTGATTCTCACTCTGCAAATTATGCTTTTACTGCAAATTGTGAAAACCAGATGTCAGATAACTTGTGTTGTGAACTCAATGATTTGCAACACTTTGATCCCACTGACTTAGAAGAGATGGACATTTTGCATCAATTGGCTTTACTTAGTGTAAGAACAAGCAAATTCTACAAAAGAACAGGGAGAAAATTCCCAGGGTTACATGGGAATTTAAAAGTGGGGTTGGATAAATAAAAAATTAAGTGTTATAAGTGCAATAGGCTAGGTCATTTTGCTAGGGAATGCAGGAGTCAAACCACTGGTCCAATAATCACTCATTCTAGCTCAAACCCTAGACCAGAACATCAAAGCACTGTGCACTATACCCAATATACCCCTGCTGCCCATGTTAACACTGCTCTGCAACCCCTGTGCCTGTGCATTATGTTCAAACCACTGTTCCACAAATTCAGTATGTTAAAACCCCTGTCCCTCAGGCACAAGTGCAACCTGTTGCACCTCAACCAGTTGCTCCAACAGTAACACAACCAGATTAGCAAAGCTTTTTCACTCAAGGCTTTGTTGACTGGAGCAGTATGCCTGATGAGCTTAGTAATGAAAATTTTGCACTCAATGCTTTTAATGATCCTACTAATGATGAATTTTGTTTGATGGCACTAGAGTCTATACCAGAAGGGGTAGAAACTGAAGGTGAACAGCTAAGTGTTGAAACAGTGGATGAAGTGACTGAAGCAGTGGTTACTGCTGTTGCTGGTGAACTACTGCTGGGAGAAAATTCAGAAACCCTGATTGAACCACTGTCTGACCCCTGGTCCGAAGAAGACAAAGAATAAAAGGAATAGAAGAAAGCAGGTGAGAAAGAAGATAGAGCTGATGAAGAAGGTGATCATCAATGTGATTGTGCCATGATGGCTGCTGCTAAGGTAACACCTCAAGTTCTTGAAAAACTGTGTTAAGACAAATGCATTATTGCATTTGCTAACATCAAAGAGGTAAATGAAAACCTTAGGGATAAAGTCTTAACTGATGAAGTCAAATTTGAAAAGTTATTAAAAGAACATAGAAACAAATTGGCTGAAAAAGACAAAGAAATCAGCAGTCTCAAAGAAGAGCAGAGCATAACCAAGACTCAACTCCAAACTATGGTAGAAAAATACCAAGTTTGCAAAAAGGAGTTGGAGTCCACCCAAATCACTTGTGAAAGATGGGTGGAATCTTGTAAAGGGTATGAAGTTATGCTTGAGAAACAGCTTGAAAGCAATGTCAAGTTTGGTGTAGGATATAGAAAATATAATGATCTTGTAAACACTGCTGGAAAACAAGCTGGTTCATCTGAAATTAAACCAACCAACAAGAATGGCCAAGAGGTTAAAATAACCGACAAACTTGGTAACAAAATCACTTTGGAAAGATCTGTGGGGTCCTCAACTTTTGAGGAAATTGAGAAATACCAATTTAAACCCACATGGTCTAATGAGTGTGACATTCTTGAAAATTTCAAGCCTATGGACTTTACAACCACTGATGGTGTCACAGCTCCAAAAGAAAAGGTCATTCCTATCAAAGACATCCCAACAGTGGTTCAAAACTCTGTTGCTAAGGAGTCTGAGAAAAGGAAGAAAAGAGAAAAGATCAAAAACCTGTTTTGTGATTTTTGCGAAAAGAGAAATCATCTAACAAAAGACTGTTTTCATCTAAAATCATATGATCTAAACAAAACAAGTGTCATTGTCCTTGCTGAAAGTTGCACCATCTGTGGTAAAACAAACCACAAAACTCAAGCATGTGTGTATCTCAAAAACTTTGATGTTAAAAAGAATGAGTACACTGCTAAAACATCCTTGAGTCCATCAACATCATCTGTCAAATTCACCAAGAATCAACCACTGTTTGTGCCAGTCCAAACAGCTGTTACAAAATAGCTGAATCAAACATCTGTCCAAAGAGATGTTCAAGTGACTGATGCACCCCCTGCCAACCATTTCAGAAGAGGCAAGGGACAATCATCTTACCAAAGGATTCCACACGTTTATGAGACCTACAAAAGGCCCTCTAAACCAAGAGTGAACAGGCATCCTTTTGGTTATCAGCAGGTGATTGGTCAAAACCCACAACAGTGGTTAGAGAGAAACAGTCCTAGAACTGTCCAAACCCCTGACCTAACCACTGCCCATGCATCTGAACTCATCCCAGACACTGTTGAGACCCCATCCAAAGCCTTATTGGGTTTGGAGACCCTAATGAACTAATCCTTTTACTTCATGTGTAGGGAGCTTCTGCATGCTTAGATAGTCTTTGGTATGTAGATAGTGGAGGCTCCAGGCACATGACAGGATGTAAAGCCCTTCTCAAAGATTTCAAAATTCATGGAGGGGGTGATATATCCTTTGGTAATAATAGTAAAGGGAAAGTTCTGGGGTCTGGTACAGTACAGTCTGGTAATGTAAAATTTGAAAATGTCAATCTGATAGACAATCTAAAATTCAACCTCCTGAGTGTTTCACAAATGAGTGACAAGGGGTATGGGTCATTTTTCACAAAGGAGTGTTGTAGGATTGTTGGACCAGAAATGGTTGAAAAGATTGAAGCAATAATAAAAACTGGAAAAACCAAACTTGTTGCTCAAAGAAGTGGCAATGTTTATGTGGTGGAAATGTCAAAAGAGAGCCCCAGAACTGATGCATGTCTGTTCTCAGCTGCATCAAACAAAGAGACAGAACTATGGAACAGAAGATTGGGGCACACAAATCTCAAGACAATCACTGCCATTTCAAAACAGGGGTTAGTAAGAGGTTTACCTCAAAAACTGTTCACCTGTCCTGAGCATTGTGTTTCCTACCTAAAAGGAAAACAACATAAAAGCTCCTACAAATCCATTGATGAGTCCAAAACAACCAAATGTTTGCAAATGCTTCATATGGATTTGTTTGGCCCAGTTAAAGTCACGAGTCTCAAGAAAAAGAGGTATTGCTTGGTTATTGTTGATGACTTTTCTAGGTTTACATGGACTTACTTTTTACACTCAAAGGATGAGACTGCAGGCATTCTGCAAGACATTGTGAAATAGGTTGAAAAGCAGTTTGACCTTCCAGTGAAAATCTTCAGAAGTGACAATGGCACAGAGTTTAGGAACAAGGAGTTGGATGATTTCTGTGTGTCAAAAGGAATTGTGAGGCAATACAACATTCCAATAATACCAGAACAAAATGGGGTTTTTGAAAGAAAGAATAGGACTTTGACTGAGGTTGCCAGAACCATGCTTGCTGATTCAGGTTTGCCATTAACTTTTTGGGCAGAGGCAGTAAACATTGCTTGCTATGTCCAAAACAGAGTTTTAATCAACCCCAGGCATCAAAAGACTGCCTATGAACTGCTGTATAAAATAAAGCCATTGATTTCATATTTCAAAGTTTTTGGTTGCCCATGCTTCATCTTAAACTTAAAAGATTCCATTTCTAAGTTTGCAGCCAAAATTGATTGTGGTTATCATCTAGGATACTCTACCACTGCTAAGGCCTACAAAGTGTTTAACACAAGGACCAAAACAGTGGAAGAGACTTTGAATGTAAAGTTCAATGAACTTTCATCAATGAAAATTCCAGCAAATCATGCAGATTTGTTTGATCTTGATAAATTCACTTTTGAAAATACTGCTGTCAAGACTAACAGTGCAGGTCCATCAGAGGATTCATCTCCAGACTATGGGTATGAGATCATCATTCCTCAGCAAAAGTCTGTCATATTGGGAAGAGCAGCAGATGTTCAAAACAACTGTCAAAGCTCAACCACTGCTACCTCAACAGTTATTGACCAAAGTAGCCCCTTAACCACCGCTTCCACATCATCAAGCACTGTTGATAAAAGTCCTCAAACAGTGGATCAAATTCAGCATGTGTCCACACCTTTACCACCTATTCCACCACCTTTTGAAGCCACTGTTGGATCATCAAAGTCACCAGTAGTGGTTAGCTCAGATGATTCACATCTGCAGCCATCCCCACTCAATGCCATTGTTCCATACAAAGGAGATCTAATTTTTTGAAATCTCATCCACCAGATCAAATCATTGGCAACATCAATGAAGGGGTGCTCACAAGAAGTCAATCCCAAAACATTTGTCTTTTTGCTGGTTTTCTATCTCTCCATCAGCTAGTCAAGTACCAAGAGGCACTAAAAGACAACAGCTGGGTAGAGGCCATGAAAGAGGAGCTCCAACAGTTCAAAAGACAACAAGTATGGGAGCTTGTACCACTGCCAGAGGGTGTAAGTCCTATTGGCACAAAGTGGGTCTTCAAAAACAAAACTGATGAAAGGGGCATTGTTATCAAGAATAAAGCCAGGCTTGTGGTTCAAGGTTTCAGATAAGAAGAGGGCATTGACTATGATGAAACATTTGCCCCTGTAGCAAGACTTGAAGCTATCAGATTATTTCTGGCCTTTGCTGTCAACCACAACATCAAGGTGTACCAAATGGATATCAAATGTGCATTCCTCTATGGTAAGATTCAAGAGGAGGTTTATGTTTGTCAACCTCCAGGCTTTGAGGATCCATTTAATCCAAATGATGTCTACAAGCTAAATAAAGCTTTGTATGGCTTGAAACAAGCACCAAGGGCCTGGTATGAAACTCTTTCCACCTTCCTACTATCCATTGGGTTCACAAGAGGTAGAATAGATAAAACACTATTTTTAAAATGGAAAGGAAAGGATTTGATGATTGTCCAAATTTATGTGGATGACATCATTTTTGGAAGCACATGTAATAAAATGTGTGAAGAGTTTAGGCAACTCATGACAGCTGAGTTTGAAATGAGTGAAATGGGTGAACTCCAGTGCTTTCTTGGTCTCCAAGTAAGGCAACTGCAAAATGGCACTTTCATCCATCAAGGCAAATATGCCAAAGAACTTTTAAAGAAATTTGATATGGATGATTGTAAGCCATGTAGTACACCCATTGCAACTAATAAAATAGTCATATCTGATGAGAAGGATGAATTGGTTAATCAAACTTTGTATAGAAGCATGATTGGGTCTTTATTGTACCTAACTGCATCCAGGCTAGATATCATGTTTGCAACAAGTGTTTGTGCCAGATCCCAATCAACCCCTAGAAATTCAAACCTTATTACTGTAAAAAGGATATTCAGATACCTAAAAGGTGCTCCCACACTTGGTATCTGGTATCCAGCTGATGGTAAAATTGAGCTTTCAGGTTTCTCAGATAGTGATTTTGCTGGATGTGACAAGACAAGGAAGTCCACTTCAGGAGGGTGCCAATTCCTAGGCAATTGCTTAGTGTCTTGGCAAAGCAAAAAGAAAGCAGCTGTTTCCACATCCACTGCTGAGGCAGAATATATAGCTGCTGCAAGCTGTACAGCCCAACTGCTCTGGCTTCAAAATCAGTTGCTGGATTTTGGTATCACTGCCTTAAAGACACCACTCATGTTGGATAGCCAGGCAGCATAAAATATCATCAAAAATCCAGTTTCCCACTCAACCACCAAACACATTGACATCAGACATCACTTTGTGAGGGATTGCTATGAAAAAGGTTTGATTTCTCTGCATCATGTTCCAACTAAGGATCAGCTGGCAGATGTGCTAACCAAAGCATTAGACACATCCACCTTTGAAAGCTTGATCTCTAGGATTGGAATGCTGAACATGGAATAACAGGCAAAATCATGTTTTTCTATTAATAAAAGAATCAAAATGTTTTCAGAAAATCAAAAATCCATCCTTAAAAATAGCTAAAAATGAAGTTTTCATTAAAATCCTTAAAGGTCTGCCTTAACCACTGCTTGTTCAAAATTCTGCTCTACTTCAAAGTCTGTCCACTGCTGAAATTCAACCCCTGTTCTCTCATTTTCCTGATAAGCACTGATGCTCAAAATCAGTGTTTTATCCACTGATGTGCTATCTGCTGATAGTAAAAATCATCCATTGCTTCCATTTGTTACCGTTGTAACCACTGCCTTTCATCAGTAGTTTTCATAAAAGTACTGCCCTTCATTTTATCAGGGGTTGGTACGTGGACAGTACATAGTGGTCAGACCTTTTGTAACCGCTGCCACGTCAGTATTCACTTTTTCTCCATAAAACCCCTTTCAAAACCCCAAACAGGGTTTTACTGTCGAATTGAATTCATAAAAATTCCGTTCTCAAAGCAGTTTTCATCTCATTTCCATAAATTCCTTCACAACTTTCTTCGATCGTCTTCTCCAAAATGACTAAATCGAAGTCCTCCGCAAAATCCACTTCAAAATCATCTTCCAAAGAGGCCTCTCAAAAGGCTAAACCCATCGAAATCCCACACAAACCTTCCCACAATCTTCTGGGTCTTCTCATAAAACCTGGCACCACTGATGCTTTCGAATCCATCATTGATATCATGTCTGCATCAAAGTATAAAACTTTGTTAATAGTAGATGCACCAATTTACTTGGCGACCCAAAGAGAGTTCTGGAAAAATGTAACCCTTGACAAACAAGGTGAGACTGTCCTAGCCATTAACTCTTCTCTAAAGGGTAAAGCTGTCAAAATTACACCACAATCCATCTCGGAAGTCTTTCAACTCGATGATCAGCAAGGTAAAACTTCCTTCCCTAAAAACGAGTTAAAAATTGACTTTCTTGAAAGAGGGTATGCAGATACAATGATGAAGAGGGATACCTTACAAAAAGGTTTCTTCCCTCCTGCAACAAGGTTTTTATTTCATACCCTCTTAATGTGTGTTTCAAACAAAACCACTGCTTTTAATGATCTGGCTAAAAATGTTGAAACAAGGCATTCTTACTGTTTCCAAGATTTCTAAGTTACTATTTTGAAAAGAAACTTGGTTAGAATGATGCTTCTGCAATAAAACAAGGTGAATCTTTTCAAATACATAGCTTAACTGCTGAAACTTTCACAAGAATGTCAACACCTTGCAAAACACAAGCAGAGGTGCCTGAGCAGAATTTAGCAGCTACCACTGCTCCTCAGGTATCTGCTGCTGAGCTCACTGCTCAAGGTGATCAAAGCAGCAAAACAACTGTTTTGAAACCCACACCTACAATCCACAAAAAGCCAAAACAAAAGAAAACTCAAAAACCCCCCAAACCTATCAAAAAGGCAACTCTGGAGGATGAGATACCAGAGCAACTGCCAGTGACAGCACAAAAGTCACAAGAAACCACTGCTGCTACTTCCTCACAGCAGTTGGTAGAAATATCTCAACCTTTGGCTGAAACTCCTCCTGTTTCTTCTCAAAAAGAACAGGTTGTACAAATAGGGACACCACAATATGATGCTCTAGAATCACTTGCTTCCATCATCCACAGCCCAATGCCCGGGGCCAATTCTCTTTCCACACCCAACCTCACATCCACAATTCCCCCACCAACTAAATTATTGTTGGATGCTATTGATCTGAACCAGGCACAAACCAGTCCTTCTCAATCACCAATCAATGAGAATATACTTCAACAAATGACTGGGTCTGATGTATCAATCATAGCTAACCCACCAACAAGACCTGAGGAGGTTACACCCCTTGAGTTACAAGTAACTCTTGGTGGTAGTCCAAGTGAAGCAGCCACTACAAGTGTTGAACCCACTGGTTTACATTTGGACAGTGGTTACATCAATAAGACTTCCTTGGAGGCAATTCCTTCCATAGCACCTCTGATATCCACCAGTGAGTTTGTTTTACCCTCTGGTACAATCAAAAGGCTATCAAGTGTTGAAGGAAGAAGACCCCAGTACCAAGAAAAAGGGGCATCAGTGGTTAATGTCTGGAGTACACTCCCTGCATCAACCACTGTTACAACCTCTGCTAGTGGGAAATCAGATGATCCCATTAAATTGGGTGATGGTTTAAAGTACCTGGAATTGATGGAACGAGTTGAAAAACTGGATAACTCTGTTGCAGAAATCAAAGAAATGCTACAACAGTTATTAACAGTACAAAAGGTGCAATCCACTGTTGTTCCACCTCAAGCACCTGCTGCAGATGAGATATGGAACCTATTTCAACATTTTCTCCAACAACAAAAACAAATGGCTGATCAGCAACATGCAATACATGTACAAGAGCTGAGAAACACAATGGAGTCTAGGTTCAAGAACACACAAGCAGACATTAAGGCAATCAAGGCCCACATATTGAACACCACTGGCACTGCTCCTCCAACTGTTCTCTTTATTGATCAATTACCCCCAGATAATGCCAAAAAGGGGGAGAAAATTCAGGAGTGGAAGAAGAAGGGAATAGATGATGGTCTTTACATTGAACCAGAAAAAGATGCCATGAATAGAAAGATTCCCTTTCCAGATGGCAGCAAAAAGGTTGATGTTACCCAAAATGCACTTGATGAAGCTGTAGCAAGTGTAAAAAGGGACAAAGCGGCAAAGGATATGTCAAGGTGGAATGAGGAGAAAAGAGCTTACATGGAGCTGAATGCGCAGGGTTGTTCTGAGCCAGAGGATGTTAAAAATCCTGTGCCAAAAAGAAATCCCACTAGAAAAGTGAGGGAACCCAAATCCATACCATCCAGACTCACAAAGCATACTCCAAAAGCCCCCAACATCAAACTTCCACCCAAACAGTTGTTGTAACACCTGCTGTGTCAACTACTGCTGATACTTCAGTGGTTTCAAGTACTGTCAGCCAAACACCTGCCATCACTTCAACACACACCACTTCAACACACACCACTACCACTACCTTACCACCATCACCACCAAAAATCACTTCACCTCTAAAAACAGCCACTCCATCATCACCTCCTGCCAAAAAGCAGAAGACATCAGATGTTACAACATCTGTTGTAATGACAACAGTGGTTGAAACACCAGTTGTTTCAATAGCTGTTAGTCAGCCACCTTCTACCACTTTAATCACCACCACTGATCCACCCAAGACATCATCAGCCTCTCCAACAATAAAAAGGAGAAGGATTTTCATACCTGATGATGATTCTCCATCACCACCACCAACATCCTCACAATCTCTTTCACTTGTTACCATACCAAACCCTGTTCCTCTCTCATCAACTCAGATTTTAAAGCCAATAGCTCCTGCAGGTGTTAAATTTCCTCTTGAGCTCATAGCAGTCAGAGAAGAAATCAAGTCCTTCTATTATGAGGATGACCTTGCAAAAAGAAGCTTACCATCTGTTGAAGGATATCCCAGGCCAAATAAAATTGAAGAATATTTGAAAGTCAAAGCTAAACAAGCAAAGGATATCTCAAAAAGAGATACACAAGGGAAATCTGATAGAGAAATTCAGCAGAACTACCAATACTTGCTCACACAAGTCAGATCTTTGGAGCAATTTGCAAAGAATGTGTGTTAGCAAATCTCAGAAAAGGCAGATGAGTCCTTGAGAAAAGATTATGTTGATAACATCATGACTTACAAGAAATACAAAGGAGAGAAATACATGTATAAAGACTGGACCATTCCTGAGCTTGAAAGTGAAGCAGCCAGGATTCAAGAAATGATCAAGAATAAGGTCAAGCACACTCCTCCAGATTGGTCAAAATACAAAAAGATTATGCCTGACAAAACACTAGAACTGAAGAGAATGAAAGAGGAATTGGTTGCTGCTGATTATGGGTCCAAAAATCAAGTGATGAGATGGAAAGAGGATAGAGTCAGGGCCACCTACAAAAGGTTGGAGGAATTGAGAAAGAAAGATCCTATAGTTCCACAAAAAGCTGACTATCCTGAAGCAGAGGTTTCAACAAGACCACCAAAGCTACAAATCAGGAGAGCCACTGCTCCAGCTGGTGCAGCCATCTTTAAAATAAGGAAAAAAAACAGTTGGATACTGAAACAGTGGCAGAATTAATGGCAGGAGATGAGCTTGTAAAAGAAGGTATTAAAAAGATGATAGCTGAAACTCTTGGCCTGAATCAACCTGCAAGCACTGCTCAAACAGTCATCACAAGGCCTGCATCACCAAACACCTCATCTAATAAAAATCTCCCAAAAAACCCACCAGACTCAAAAGTACTAAAGTGGAAAACTAACAAACAGACCCATGTACTGACTGTGTTCAAGTCTAGTGGAGAAGTGAAGAAAATAACAAAGGAACAAGCACTTGGCCTAAGTCTTGAAGATTTGCAGGATCTCCTTGATCTTCCACTGTGCAGGGATGATGATGACACAGATGCCTTAGCCTTTGAGTTACAACTCAAAGGGCAAATAAGGGAACTGTTGATGAGGCAATAAAGATCTACCAATAATGAAGTGTTTTGGCATTATCTATTCCAGGGGGAGATTGTTGGGATTGAACCCTATCAGAGGAACATATAATCAAAGCCAAAACTGGATCAGAGTAGTGGATCCAGAATAAGCAAAAGTTTATATTCAAATCTCTCCCCTTGAAAGTGGTTTCAACATCTGCTGACCTCCAAACTACTGATCTTTACTAACTGCTGACCTACAATTACTGTCCAAGTCAAAGACTGATGGAAGACTAAAGCTCTGTTGATTCAATCTACTGCTATGGGTCAAGCTCTGCTGATCATGACAAGTACTGCTGGGTTCACATAAGTGGAAAGATGCAGCAGTAGTTTAGTTTATATTATGAAATGTAATGTACAACAGTAGTTAGCATAGCAGAGTTTTTTATAGATCAGATGTTAGAGTTTGTTAGGAGGTTAGATGTCACTTTCATGGTGACGTCAGCTTAGATGCTTCAGTGGTTTGCTCGTGCCTATAAATAGAACAGTGCTTTGTACTGTTCTATGAGCTCTTCACCATCTTTCTCCTGCACGAACAAATCACTGCGAGCTCAGACTGAGGGGGAGTTTGTTATACACTTGCAATTGTAATTGAATCTTGTAATAAATTCAAGCATTCGGTTCAATGTTAAACTTGTGTATTGAAAGCAATTCTCTCATTTGATTGTGTGCAAAGTTTGTTATCATTTATATTCCGCTGCACTACTCATTCATCTTCATCTTAATTCTAACGTAAAACACAATCAAAACCAAACTCAGATCCTAACAATAACTTGTGTTAGGGTCCTAGGAAGGTTATAGTCTAGGTCAAAGCATTACTAATAACCTAATTCCCTATAACCATGAGCTCTGATACCAACTCTTCTGTCATACCCCGACCATGTTAAAACAACAAAACCACGACGGAAACGTCGGGGAGTGTCGTAACAGAATCATTGTTTCATAACACATGGATTGAAGTTTCATTTTATTGAATTAAGTTTATTACATAGCATTGAAATTAGAAGCAAAACATGAACATATTGTCTTTCATTGTTATTGAGTTACTAAGGCCTCGTCCATTCCTATGTGAGCATGCATCATAAACATCATCAAACATCATCATATAACAGTACCTGAAACATATGTGAAAATAAGTCAGCATAAACATGCCGGCGAGTACATAGGTTCTGTAAGTATTTTAGATTCATGGCTTTGAGTACATATTGCAATACCTCGTCCAACTACGAGAGTTGTCGAGCATGTACCTTGAAATCAAAAGAGTGTTTGATATTGCAATATGTTTTATCACCTTTACGAGATGATATAAGTGAACCAAAACCATTGTAGCCATGAATCATGACTAAAAACATGTGTTTCTGTAAAACCAAGTAGTAAATCATCTTGTATGAAAACTCGTATGGTTTATATCGTTAAGTAAACCTCGTTGTGTGTCATCGTTTGAAAACATTTGTCCAAGTGATCTAGACAACGCTACGCCATGTAATGTGATAAAAGCACTTATATATAGGAAGTACCAGTGGTGTATGCACCATGCTTTTATCACATTACACCCGTCTCGTTATCTAATCACTTACCATAAACCAATCGTCCAAAATCGTTCACATAGTTCAAATAGTTCTAATCGTTCAAATAGTTCAAATCGTTCACATAGTTCAATAGTTCAAATCGTTCACATAGTTCAAATCGTTCACATAGTTCAATAGTTCAAATCGTTCAAATAGTTCAAATCGTTCACATAGTTCAATAGTTCAAATCATTCAAATAGTTCAAATCATTCGCATAGTTCAATAGTTCAAATCGTTCCAATCGTTCGTGTTTTAATTGTGAAAACTAACTTTTGGTCGTCTCGTCGAATACATTCAAACCTGTGTGACTCGTTCATCGTTCAACTCGTATTAACAACCCACCAAAGGGTAAGTTAACAATCATCAGGTTCTGTCGTTACCCACATTACCCCCATACATAACCATGGCGATAGTCCGATAACGGGATTTGTCAGATCCTATGGTACCATAACATACCACTGGTCGGCTTGATCATTGTTAATGAATGTCATTCCTGTTATGTATTAACGTCCCAACCAGTTCGTTCACATTATCGAAATCGTTGTGTTTGATATAAACCATAGTATTCGTTTCAAAAACTCGAAAATCGTTTAGCACATAGGTATCACCCGAAAAAAAATTGAAAGCAGTAAAATAGGGGAACTATGTACTCACTTGAGATTGCAAGGTATCCTCGATTAAGTGAACTAGCAAGCTCGGGAAATCAAGGATTCAAGTGGCACCTAGTATCGGATCACTGTGTTAATAAATCGGCACCTAAATCGGGAGATCGGGTAGAATGAGGTTTCGTAAACCAAATGAGTATTGGAACTCATGTTATATGGTTTAACAAAGCCTATATTATAATTCGGAACCTATCCTAAGTGGTTATGACTCGTTAAGGTAGTCTACGCTACTTTAACGTGTCATTTGCGCAAAAGCGCAAACGAATAGCCTAACTAGTCCTATGACAAGTATTTATATGCCCTAATATGTTTAATGACATTGCATAATCAGTTTAAGTGTCAAAAATTAAGTCACATATGCTTAAATTCAAATGATGCATGAAAAGGGCATTTTGGTTATTTTCCTAAGGCATATAAACTACCTATCATACAACTAATCAAACTAAGTGACCATAAGGTATAACCTCGGAAGGTTATTCCCTATATAACTATGGTCACAAAATATGTTTGGTCGGATCCTAATGATCGACCAAACGGGTCGGGTTCGAAAGTCTAAGCGGTGGTTTAGACCGCTTGACTTACGACCCTATACAAGCACTAAGCTAAAACTGACGAGTTAAACATGTTAAAACATGTTTAACTAAGTTAGAAAACTGATTTGATATCAAAACAAATGTTTTGATTCCCGAAAATAGTTTCGTCGCAAAATGCACATAATCGGCATTTTGACCAAAACTATGACTCGTCACTTTGACTAGTCAACGTGGTAATCAGTAGGTATAGTCACAAGGGACTATAACCATCGTGATTACGCTCACGTTGCAAAGTTCAAACGAACTTTGTCTTGACCGCTTCATGGTCAAAGCTGAAAGTCAAACACTGTTTGACTTTCTTGCATGATTTAACTAAACAAGCATGAAAGAACACTTACAATGGTCCAATGCTTGAAGAGAGGACAAAGAATGCTCAGGTAGGTAGCCCTCAACAAGAGATTGTCTCCACTTAGAGCAGATTAGAGTGGAAAGATCAAATGAGCAAGGAACAATGTTGAAAACCCCGTGCTATTTATATATTTCTTGAATGAGTTAATTGTCATTTTAGTCCCAGAGGTTTGTCCAAATTTGCCAATTTAGTCCAAATAGTTTTTTTTTCGCCTCTGGGTCCCTGACTTTTCCTTTTTGTTGCCATTTTGATCACATACCCTAACTCCATCCAAAAACCCCATTTTTAACCAGGGGTATTTTGGGGATTTTCATTTTAAATTTTTTCAATTGTCATTTTGATCCAATTCTAAAAAATAAAAAAAATCCAAAAAAAATTCTAAAAAATAAAAAAAATCAAAAAAAAATTAAAAATCAAAAAAATAAAAAAAATTCTAAAAAATCTTAAAAACTCTAAAAATTAAAAAAACTATAAAAAATAAAAAAAACATAAAAATAAAAAATTCTAAATATCAAAAAATTATAGAAATCAAAATAATTCTAAAAAATCAAAATAATTCAAAAAAAATCATAAAATTTTAAAAATCAAAAAAATTCTAAAAAATCTAAAAATCTAAAAACTCAAGGAAACATATTTTAAAGTTTCAAATTCAAAAAATGACGATATATTCCTCGTTCAGACGAATATATTTTCAAGTTTTATCTATTTTGTTTAATGAATGAGTGGTCATGATGAGATAGAACCATTTATCCATTTAAAAAAGCAAATTTCATTTTACTTGACATCTTTCACAAACATTCTTATATTTCCACATTAATTATCACCCTTTTGGCATTTTTATATATGTTTTCATAGCAAAACTATTTATTACAATAATATTTCATCTTTAGTTTTTTATCAATTAATATAATTTACTAAATATAAATATCCTGAAATTTAAATTTATAAACTAAAACATAACATGCATGTTCGTTAGTTAGTGGTTCTATGTTATCATGACAACTCATTCACTCAACAAAATACATAAAACTTGAAAATATATTCGTCTGGACGAGGAATATATCGTCATTTTTAATTTGAAACTTTAAAATACGTTTGTTTGAGTTTTTAGAGTTTTTTATTTTTTAGATTTTTTGGAATTTTTTTATTTTTTAGAATTTTTAGGATTTTTTTTAGTTTTTTAGAAATTTTTTTATTTTTAAGAATTTTCTTGATTTTTTAGAATTTTTTTGATTTTTTAGAATTTCTTTGCTTTTTTTGCTTTTTTTGATTTTTTAGAATTTTTTATTTTTATGATTTTTTTATTTTTTAGAATTTTTTTTTGTTTTTTTAGAATTCTTTTGGATTTCTTAGAATTTTTAGATTTTTTTTTTACTTTTTAGAATTTTTTTTATTTTTAGATTTTTTTTATTTTTATTATTTTTTTTTATTTTTAGGATTTTTTTTATTTTTAGGATTTTTTTGATTTTTTAGAATTTTTTTGATTTTTTAGAATTGGATCAAAATGGCAATTGAAAATATTTAAAATGAAAATCCCTAAAATACCCCTGGTTAAAAATGAGGGTTTTGAATGGAGTTAGGGTATGTGATCAAAATGGCAATAAAAGGGAAAAGTCAGGGACCCAGAGGCGAAAAAAAAACTATTTGGACTAAAATGGCAAATTTGGACAAAACTCAGGGACTAAAATGGCAATTAACTCTTTCTTGAATCAATAAGATCATTCCAAGTGTTTTTAAACATGATCTTGGCCTTACACTTGTTGTACATTGATTAGGCAACTTGGGGAATACTTAAACCAATCCATAGTATGCAAAAACTATGGTTAAAACCAAGGGGAACAGGCTGTTTTGAAGGATTCATTGAATCTGCCAGCTCCAGGCCTTGCGGGCCGCGAAGAAAACAACACTGGCCCTCGCGCCCAGCCTAGTAGTCTGACCAGAAACAACCTGTTAACCCCATTTCAAGGCTCTACAAGGATGTTAAGGAATAGGGGAGTTGAAATGTGTTTGAAAATATCACGGATGTCGGTTTGTTTGGTCGTACGGTCACGTTATTCGGTTAATTACGACGAAACTCGAACGGACGCGAAAAACGATCCAAATTACACGACGAATGGTATTTTTGCATTCCAATCACCAAAATACAATATTTTAATGATTACAAAAATTTTTGGATGTCCGGATATGTTCAGAACGTAAGATATGCGTGTCAATGCAAACTTATGCAGTTTTTGATGCTTTTAGCCCCCGATGATCAAATAAGCGTATTTTTCTCATACCGAACCCTCAAAGCTTATTTCTAAGATATGTAAAGGATATTTAGGGTTTTTTTAACTTATGATCTTGTTCCGGAGTGTACGTTGCTATACGAATCGGCAGACTTTCGCAGTTTGTCGCAAATAGTCCATGCGATCGAATAAACTTGTTTTTGACACACCAAACCCTTCAAACCTTATTTCTAAGTTATGTAAAGGTTATTTAAGGTATGTTAAGCTTATGTCACTATTACAGAGTGTTTTTCGCGTTAAACTGATTACGTTTACTGACGGTATCAGCTCCGCCAACAACCATCGATGCAATCAAGTTAAGTGCGACACTCAGTAAAGAAGCAGTTAGACTAGAAAAGCTTTCAAACCCTGACAAGAAGAAGGAAACTCAGGTGGAGTCATCCGGAAAGAACAAGAGAAAACCCACTGACTTCCAGGAGAATACCCGAACGAATAGCAAGGACAACGCCAAAAAGAGGAAAGAGTACACGGGGACCCTACCTAAGTGCGGTAACTGCTTACTTCATCATGATGGGCCATGTATGGATGGAAGAAGTGATGACTGTGACAAAGTAGGGCATGTCAAGGAGATGTGTTGGATTGGAATGGAACACGGAAACGAAGGTCAAGTTGATAACGAGGATCACGGAGGAAGCAACGACAACAACACCTATCAAAGTAGGACCATTAAAGAACAAATAACCATTCGAGGTTGTTTTGACTGTGGGGACAAAGGGCATTTTAAGAAAGATTGCCCTAACAACAATCAAGCCGATGTTGAGATTTACGTGGAAGCTAATCCGAGAAGTGTTGGGTGCAAGTAACACCACGAATGTCAATGTCAGAAGCCTAAGTGCGGTAGGTGCAGAAAGAAAGAACACAACAAGGATGCCTGTTGGGCGAGGAGTCCCAGACAAGGAGGGAATGATGACGACAACCAGGACAGAAATAATAATAATAAATTTCCAGGCTGCTACCGATGTGGGAACGTGGGGCACTTTAGGAAAAATTGCCCAAGGAGGATTTACCAAGACCGTGAAGGGACATCCAACATCGGAGCACGCGGGGGTCCAAACATGGCCATCGGTATGTCTCATAGTAGTCAATATTGTGCGTCTGTGCTATTTGATACTATTGTTGAATTTTAGCTTCAGAATATACTTTTTTTAGTAGTAAGTAAGATAGATACCCAGTACTCGATAGAACTAGCTAAAGGGAAGCTTCGATGTGGTGATTGGGATGGATTGGTTGTCAAGCAATCGAGCGGAGATTATTAACCGCACCCCGATGGAGAAACAATCATGGTTCATGGTGGTAAGCAGAATACGCCCCTACAGCTTCCAAATTGCTTAATGGCACGAAAGTTGTTGCGTAATGAATGTGTTGTTTCCTGGGCTCATGTCGTGGACAAGGGAACCGAAGAACCCAAAACTCGAAGATATCCCTGTGGTGAGGGAATATCCTAAAGTTTTCCCCGAAGACTTGCCAGAATTATCTCCCCAAGGACAAGTTGAATTTCGCATCGATTTGATTCCGGGCGCCGCGCCTGCTACTGATGCATCTTAGCAACTTACACATTCGGAGATGCAAGGATTGACAATGTAGCTCCAGTAGTTGATAAGAAGGAAGATAACAGACCAAGTTTCCCATTTTGGGTAACCCCAGCTCTGCTCGTCAAGAAGAAGGAAGTGGTTTTCAAATGAGCATCAACTACCAGGAGCCGAACGAGCTAACCCACGAGAGTCGGTGACTCTTGCTAAGGATTAACGAATTACTTACTTAACTAACTGTGGGGATCCAACTACTATTTCACGACTAATCGACGATCGAGTGTCGTTAGCTGTGAATTCAGGAAGAAAGTATACCGAGGGAAAATTGTGGAACAATAACTTGTTTTAAACGTACACGAAAATGGAGTTTCCTACACAATGCACAAAACAGAGTTACACAGAATACGAAACCTTGAGGATCTAGAAAACATATACCTAGGACCTTTGGGAACCCAGGTCCAAACTTGTAAAGGTTGTTACTTAGAAACCATATCTGTTAACTCAATCAAACACCATTAACCTGACATATATGCCATTTCAGTTAACAAAACAGATAGTACTTCAAGTTCTTTTGTTGAACTCCTCACTTTTGCTTCTAGCAAGTAGATGTTTGCATCTCTACTCCCCTTAATGGTAGTTGCATCGCATTGATTTTCTTCGCCTAGAGCGAACACCCATTTGCTTCAAATAGGTCGTTTCTCCATTTTAGCAAACACTCATTGTTTCGTTACTTGAAAACTCACAAGTTACGCATGCACCATCTGCTACGCATGCGGTTTCATTTCAAACGCTTCATTAAAGTTCAAATATTATGTTGCTAAATCTAATTATTGGTTTGTGATTCGAATGACCTACATTATTGTAATTGTTGACTCTTTTGCTATCAAGTCAACACACTCTCTTGAAACTCCTTTTATTTCAAGTTACATTCATGGTTTATTTTTGTTACCATGCCGAGATTCCTTTGTTGGTACATACGTTTATTATCAGGTTACGCTGAAACCCAGTTCAATTGCTTGAACTTATCCATTTCGCATATTCAGTTTAAGACGTCATATGATGTATTGGGAGCATCATATTCAAATACTTTTGCAAAGATTCTTTCATTACGAGTCGTAGTAGATTAGGTTGGTCTACGACTTCACTAAATCGTTTGATTGGTTTGGATACCTTGCGGTGATATTTTCACAGAATTGAAGCTTGTGCTAATTGGGTTACTCACTTCATACACAGATTATAATTATTTATTTACTCTAAATCCGTCTCGTTTATCATGATTAAAACAGTCTCAACACAGTTGTGTGTTAAGGCAATGGTACATAGATTCATTTCATAACACAATGTACCTCCTAACGATTCTTTCATTGTCTATCGAATACCTTGCGGTACTCAATACTTTTTCACCTTCGATAAAATACAGTGGCTCTTTGATGCTCCGTATTTAACTAAAAACTATATGACATTGTGTAAATCAAATCTTCAGATTGTCTCTGTACACTTTCATTTGATTTCAGGCACGGTGAACTTGTTCAATCACCACTATTATTGAATCTCGTCATTTCGACACCTTGTGGTGTCATTAGCTTGTGCTAATCATGGTCAACTGTTTCACACGAAACTACATATACTTTTGTTTGACTTGTCATTTAAACATTTCCAATGCAACTACGAATTAAGACAATAATACACCAGATTCGCTTGTATTTCATTCGGTGCACCTCCGAAAATTTAGGAATGTCAACACACTAAACCTTACCATTCATTTACTCGGGAGTTGACAGATCATTTTACTATTACATTTGAGTTGTTGACTTTGAATTTATATAGCGGATGCTATGGTTAGTGAAAACTCGTTTGCATGTTGCGATCGATCGTCTGAGAATCCTACTGGTCAAAACTCCTCTTTTGTGGAACCCTGTTAGCTGGATTACACTAGACTATACGTCAAGTACGTCCTGTACCTTTGACATCAAATGCTAGAAGCACATACCTTTTAACCATTGGATTCGTGTTGTTATATATTCTTAGATTCACCTGATGTGAACAAGGTTCGAGTCGGTTTGGTGACTATCTACCTCAGTATTATTCGTATACATACACGCATAATGAAACCCTAAGGAGTTAAGGTAGTACAAAATTTCGGGACGAAATTTTCTTAACGGGGGGAGAATGTGACAATCCTCATAATTACAGATATCCGTACAATTAATTAATGATTATTACGTGCTTAATGACTGTGCTTAATTACAACTGATGACGTAAACTGCTTTCTGATTTCTGTATCATACGTACATATGCATCACATTTCATACTGTCACTCCATTCATTACATACACACTTTAGTGACATGCTTGATGCACAAAGCACAGTTAGCACAATGAACGAATAACTCAGAAATATACTGACAGTGCCAGTACATAGACAGACAGTGTTTTGAGACCTAGTATGGGCCAGGGACAAGGTACTACACCAGTATGGCGTGTGGGGAAGTGAGGACCATAAAACTGCGTCACTAGGTGATAGTTTGAGTGCCGAAAAGTGCCTAAAACACACTTTAAGTGCAGAATTCTGCATTTTCAGCAAAAATTCAGTATTTTAACATACTAGTATTTTGCAGAAAATTGACTAAATAGTCCTGAATGCTTTCCTAAGTGTTGGGAATTAAAAGTGTCACAAAAGGGTACCTAAAGAACACTAAACGGAATAACTTGACAATTTAACGAACCGGTATCTAACCAAACAACCGGACATTACCCGGAACACCAAAATATTACTAGAAGCATTGTTTTAATATTTCTGGGCTAGTTATAACCCCCGAACATCATATTACATGTTTTAAACACCCAACATGCTTAACCTTGAATTTTAACACTTTTAACCTATTTAACTTAGCTTAACCATACCCCCCCCCCTTCACCTACGGTTATGGTGGTGGCCCCACACCATAATCTTATTTGATTCACCTTGATCTCTTTCTTGATTTTATTTGATATTATTAGATATTGCTTGGATTTGGAAGATTCACCTAGATCTTGCTTAGATATTCTTGGAAATTATAAGTACTATCATCATCAAAATGTTACAAATAACCCCCCCCCCCCCTTGCTTGTTTACGGTCACAAAGGACCCACATAAATCCCCACCATACTTCACCACTTACTTCCTAGATTTGTTTTATTTTATATTAGATTGTTGCTTGTATGTTTAGACAAAATATTGAAAGGAAAAATATAAGTATGGCACCTTAGATTTCCATATCATTCTCTCACATTCACAAGATCACACCATCTTCTCACATCTCTCCCTCTCCCTCTCGGCCTCACCATAACCGCCACCATCACCACCATAACTCAACCATCTTCTTCCATTTTTAAGCTTCATTCAAGACTAGAAGGTGATTCAAGGGAGCTTGTAACTTGTGGATCATCAAGGAGCTTCATTACTTGCTTTTTCACATCACTTTTCATCATCTTTTCACTAGAGTTCTTCCCTAGCCTTTGTGCTAGTTGTAAGTCCTTGTTTAACCTTTGCTTATTTCTATTTTGAGTAGTTAAAAGTTATAGTATGTTGAAATTTACAAGAACACTAAAAGGGTTTAAACAAGAAATATGAACATAAAGCTTTACACAAGGATGAAACATAAAGAAATGTTATTAGTAGGATGTTGTTATGAATATGTTGTTAATTTCTTAGTGATTCTTGGTTATGTGATGTTAATCACCATATGGAGCTTGTTAAATGATGTTTAGAAGCATGATTTAACAAGACTAAGAGGTGATTATGTGATACATGAAATAATCATATTCTAGTTTAAACATGAACTTGAAAGAAAATGATTTTCTTAAAATATAAGTGAACAAAGTAAGTTGATGATCATGTAGATCCGAGTTTTACAAAAGACTTTTCTAATTAAACCAAGTTTAAGAACCGATTTTTGGAAAATCATGACGTTTACATACACTTACACCATTATTGGAAATAAAATAAGTGTGAAAACATTTTATTTACAAGAAGAGTTCAAAAGATTAATTTTTGTAAAAATTGTTTACAAGTTGTAAACACTAAACTCTTTTAAGAAAATGATTTTTAAAGAAATGAATAAACTTTGGAAAGTAACTAAGTCCACTAAACGCTTTACCAAGTTACTACGCGTTTTTGTGATATATCAAGTTCAAGATTAATATGAAACGCATATAGTTTTTGCTCTTGGTAATTTAAAATTGTTTAAGGATTGATTGTCGATTGATTTTGAAAAGAAAATGATATGCTTAATAGCATGGACACCTCCGTTTTTAGGGGAAACTATGGCGAAATTTTCTAAAAATATAAACACTTAGAAACTATTTTCTAACAAGTGTTTACAAGTGTGTTTTAACTTTGTTTTTCGAAAGTAAACTTCGCCATAAGTTTTGTTACAATATTTCAAAGTGTCAGAGGTGGGTTTTCATAAGTAAAAGGGGACAAATATATATTTAGAATATATATTTTACACTAAGACACTTGTGTGAACATTTGTTATTTTGTGGAATAGTTATATTATTTTAGGGTAAAATAATATAATTTACAAATTACCATGACAATTACAACTCCAAAATAATACCAAAAATTACAAGGAATAAATATTTAAGTTACACACTTGTCATTGTGAAACCGAACGCGAAAACGTAACTTATGAAATATTCCGGAAGACACCGTTACAATATATTTTTGGTAAATACTACTTTGGAAATGAAAGAAGTGAAAATATGATTTTTGTGCATATTACCAAACATATCATAACTTCGACAAAGAGAAAATATATTAGTTTTGGGAAGTTAAAATATATTTTCTTAGCATATTAGAATATATATGATTTTGGGAAATATATATTTTCTGGACGATACATTATTTTTGGGGCAAAATAAGTTATTATATATTTTCTAAAGTGAGACTTGAAAATATAAGTGTTTTGGAAATATATATTGAGAATATGTTGACGTATTTTATTTGGAATAATACACCGGAATACGACGCCAATACATGGCAAGATATACCAATGCAAGAATACGAATACCCAAGTATGAGATACTCCCATCCTTGGGGAAGGAAATGGGAATAACAATAATTGAGAAGTATTATTACAAATATATTAAAAACCCTTTAAAAACGTAACTCAAAGGCACTAGTCAATACTAAGACAAGGCATGACCCGCTCGTCTAATAGACCATAGTACGCATTTAGGTAGTCGTGCGTTCTAGAGGAAGCTTCAAGTTACGAGCATAGAAGACGCAATACTGTGAGTTCATGTCCCCCTTTTCTCTTAACTGTTTTCAGTTTTATAACTTCGGGGGTGAAATACATGTTACAATTATTACGGACATCTTTATACATGGTATGGTTAGCTTAAGGAGGGCATACTACTTAGATCATGTGAGTGGGTAGGCGGATACTTAAGGCCATTAATCCTCGTTGTAGGACCGAGGGACATGAGTGATAGATCTATTCGGGTGTAGTGAGCCCCACTCATGAGTCCGCTGAGTGGACCATGAGGTGACTATGTCTTACCGACGAAATTTGCTAGGTTTGAGTCTTCCTGCATCACTTCACACATATCAATGGCCTTGCAAACTATTGGTGATCTCTTTTTCCTTATTGCTACATACCAGGGACTTACATACATACTTATGACATTTACAAAAGCTTATACATACATACAAACGAACACATGAACTCGCTCAACTTTTGTTGATTTTTCAAACTACATGTATTTCAGGGAACTAAACGGATCTGGCAGGTGTATGCATGTGTCTACAAGCTGCGTGTTAAATAAAGGATGTCATCCGGGGTCGTAGAGTTTAACAGATGTATCCTATTCCTGGATGGGATACATGTTTCTAAACTTAGGATTATTTAAAGTCT
The DNA here is from genome assembly GCA_030545235.1 of Helianthus tuberosus. Taxonomy (NCBI): domain Eukaryota; kingdom Viridiplantae; phylum Streptophyta; class Magnoliopsida; order Asterales; family Asteraceae; genus Helianthus; species Helianthus tuberosus. The sequence continues at coordinate 25,031 of JARYGA010042347.1, forward strand.
TTTGTTGAGTCCATGGGAACTCATTTGAACATGTTATGGTTTGTAATTAATTGGCGTCAATGTTTTCAAGACAATGGTATTGTGGTACTTTCTAAACTTTATTAATGGATGAAAATCTTTTGGTTTTATCATATAGCATTGTTATGATTGATTGCTATGGTATTAAGAAGTCACACCAAATAACCACGCTTCCGCAAAAGTCAGGGTGTGACATTATGTGTTTCTATATGTTTTGGTTTTGGTGATTTACTCGCTTTCCGCTTTTCGCTTTGATACACAACAACTCGCTTTATGCATTTATCTCAAAACGCTAACAAATCGCACACTATACTACTCGCTTACGCTACTCGCTATCGCTACTCGCACTCACAACTCTCGATCGCTTTACGCAGCTGTGAAAGATAGGTGAATACGTGCAAAATATGTAGGTGAATACGTGCAAAATATAGTGGAATACGTGCATGTGTTGAATACGTGCTTCTGTGCTCTATGTGCTCACGTGCTTCTGTGCTTACGTGGACTATGTGCTTATGTGCCTATGTGGTTACCTGCCTAAGTGTTTGGATGTGTTCCTGAGCTTTATAGTATTTGGTTAAACGTTGTGTGGTGAGATTAAGTGTATCGTCTAAACCCGTGACGATGTCTGCTGCAGATAATGTCGTTATTCGGATCTAATACTTCTCGCTCTGCTCACTGCAATCACGCTGACAAACACATCGCCTTGCTAGTCGACAAGCAGATGGCTAAAGTCATTCTGCAAATCGTCAGCGAGATTAATGAAATCGCTAGTAAGTCATCTGAGGAATCTAGAACTGACTCTCCCAAAGCTACTTTTATCTTCAAATAGTTTAAAGCTTGTGGACCCAAGGACTTTACTAGGGAAGATGGGCCGAGCACAATGTTTTCATGGTTTGACTCGATTGAGGTCACTCTATGACAAAGCGGGTGTCTAGACAACCTCCGCACTGTTAATGCAACTGGTGTCTTCCAGTCTAGGGCACTGGAATGGTGGACAGCAGAGCAAAACAGGCATGGGAACGACGCAGCTTACAGACTTACTTGGGAGAAACTGAAAGAACTCATGATGAAGGAATTTTGTCCTCCGCACGAGCTCCAAAAGCTAGAAGACGAGTTCTGGCACATCAAGTAAGAGGGTGGCGACAATGCTTGTCTTACTGCGTGCTTTAAACAGCTTAGCATCATCTGCCCTGGTCAAGTCACAACTCCCGACATCACGATCAAGAAGTATATTCGAGCTTTGCCTTATTGTGTTGCCGATTTCGTCCAAGCGGCCAAGACTACAACAATTGAGGAGACCTTCATGCTCGCTGTCGAGATTAATGACAAGCGAGTTCGGGTTGGTTACTTCAATAAAACCACCAAGAGTCTTCACCAAGCCACTGCTACTTTTGCTACTCCCGCCGCTGAAAACGCCTCACCTCAAGCTTCAAAGTCTTCACGCCGTAAGCGCAAGAACAACAACAACAACAAGAACTGTGTTGTCACAACCGCTCCTCTCAATGTTGTTCATGTCCAACAGCAAAACCAGAATTGCCAAGTTACTGCAACCGTGACCAACGCACATCCAGCAAAACGTGCGTATACTGGTCCACACCCACTGTGCCCTACTTGTACTTACCATCACCCTGTTGGGATCGCATGTTGGTTTTGTGTTCACGGCAACCTTTATGGCCACTTTACTGCAAACTGCCGTACTGGTCCTCGTCAAGCCCAAGTTCAAGCTCCTCCTGCTTCGCTAGCTCAACTTCCCGCTCCTTAGGGACAACAAGCAGCTCCTGCTCACGCAAGAGCCTGCTATGCGTGTGGTGATCCCAACCACTTCGCAAATGTCTGCCCGAACAGAATGGTGAAGCAAGAGCCACAGCAGCAGCCAGCGCAGCAACAACACCAACAGCAGCAGCCAGCTCAGCAAGCAGCCTGTGGGCGAGTTTTCAACATCAACGCCTATCAGGCCCAGGCAGACAACAATGTGGTTAATGGTACGTTTCTCGTAAATGGTATATATGCTTCATGTTTGTTTAATACTGGAGCCGATAACTGTTTTGTATCGTTCGAATTTGAAAGGCTCCTAAACCGTAAACGCGTTAACATCCCATCAACATTCGACGTAGAAGTTGCCACTGGAAGAACCATCACGGTTAGTTCCATTCTACTTGATTGTACTCTTGAGCTCAAAAATCACGTTTTTCCGATCAATCTTATCCCGATGCAGCTCGGTAGCTTTGATGTCATAGTAGGTATGGATTTTCTTTGTGAAAATCATGCTGAAATTGTTTGTTTTGATGAAATTATTCGTTTCTCTCTCGCAAACGGCGACCAATTGTGCGTTTATGGCGAAGTTGCTTCGAAGAAGTTACAACTCATGTCGTGTGTCCAAGCAAGCAAGTATCTCTGCAATGAATACCAAGCTTTCTTGGCGCACATCGTGGTAGCAGAAAAGGAAAAGAAAGAGAAGGCAATGGAAAAGGTGCCTGTGGTTCGTGATTTTCCTACTGTCTTTCCTGATGATTTACCTGGTTTACTGCGGTCTCGTGATATCGATTTTTGAATTGACCTCATTCCTGGAGCAAATCCTGTCGCTAGAGCGCCTTATCGTCTCGCTCTACCTGAAATGCGCGAACTATCGAGTCAACTCCAGGAATTGCTTGATAAAGGCTTTATTTGCCCTAGCACCTCTCCTTGGGGCGCACCTGTCCTTTTCGTCAAAAAGAATGACGGATCGTTCCGGATGTGCATCGATTATAGGGAACTCAATAAGCTGACTATCAAGAATCTCTATCCCTTACCTCGTATCGATGATTTGTTTGATCAATTACAAGGTGCTACATGTTTTTCCAAGATCGATCTACGCTCCGGCTATGACCAATTACAAATCCAAGAGGAAGATATACCCAAAACCGCTTTTTGAACCCGATATGGCCACTACGAGTTTGTTGTTATGCCCTTTGGTCTAACTAACGCCCCCGCAGCTTTCATGAATCTAATGAATCGCGCGTGTAAACCCTTTCTAGACCGCTTTGTCATTGTGTTCATCGATGATATCCTGATCTATTCTAAGTCCAAGGCCGAACACGCGCAACATCTCTGTTTGGCTCTTGAATTACTCCAAGGAAATTGCCTTAATGCTAAGTTCTCCAAGTGCGAATTTTGGCTTAAGGAGGTTCAATTCCTCGGTCATATTGTCAATAGTCAAGGTATTCACGTCGACCCCGTGAAGATCGAAGCTGTTAAGAGTTGGGTTACACCAAAGAACCTGTCCGAAGTTCAAACTTTTCTAGGATTGGCGGGTTATTATCGTCGATTCATCACTGATTTCTCAAAGATCACTGTCCCTCTCACCTCGCTTACACACAAGGACAAACCTTTTATTTGGGGAATTGAACAAGAGGAAGCCTTCCAAAGACTCAAACTTATGCTTTGCAACGCCCCTGTGCTCGCATTACCCAATGGAAATGACGATTTTGTAGTCTACTGCGATGCCTCTAACCTCAGTTTCGGTTGTGTTCTCATGCAACGGGACAAGGTTATTGCGTATGCCTCTCGTCAGCTCAAGATCCATGAGAAGAACTATACAACCCACGATCTCGAGCTTGGTGCAGTTGTTTTTGCGTTGAAGATTTGGAGACACTACCTTTACGGTACCAAGTATACGGTCTTCACCGACCACAAAAGCCTACAACATATCTTTAACCAGAAGGAGCTGAATATGCGCCAACGCCGATGGGTTGAACTTCTCAACGATTACGACTGTGAGATTCGTTACCATCCAGGCAAAGCGAATGTCATTACCGATACTCTCAGTCAACGAAGCTATTTGCATAGCGTTCGTAATACTCAAGCCCAACACAATCTCGAAGCTCTTATCCGTGACGCTCAACATGATTGCTTTACCGAACGCTCTTTGAAGAAAGAAAGGATTATCAGAAACGGTGAACAACTAGTGAATAAATCGAATGGTATATTTCACTATCTAGACCGAATTTGGATTCCCAAACGCACTAATTTACGAGAGATTCTGCTAAACGAAGTCCACAAGTCTCGATATTCTATTCATCCCGGTACCGATAAGATGTACCAGGACCTTCGCTACAGGTACTGCTGGCCGGGCATGAAGAAAGATATCGCTATCTATGTTTCAAAGTGCCTAACCTGCTCGAAGCTCAAGGCTGAACAACAACGCCCCTACGGCTTACTCGTGCAACCCGAGATCCCTAGGTGGAAATGGGAGAGTATAGCTATGGATTTCGTTACGAAACTCCCCCGCACGCCATCAGGTCACGATAGCATTTGGGTTATCGTTGATCGTCTCACTAAATCCACCCACTTTATGTCGATATGAGAAGACTACAAGGTAGAACGATTAGTACGGATCTACACCGACGAAGTCATTTGTCGACACGGGACACCTCGTGACATCATTTCTGACCGCGATGGTCGATTCACTTCTGTCACACCCCTTTCTTAGACGGAAGCACGAGGTGTGATCATGAAAGGTTTTCATTGCATACGATTGGTAAACATACTACATGCTCATAAAAATAACTTCGAATGCCAAACATTACATTACTGAAAACGTAAATTAAGTGTTTACATCACGAGACAACACATTGTCTGAAAGTTTACAACTTTATTCAAAGATAAAACATAAGCAAAATCCATGAGCAAGAATAAGACCGTGCGCACATCCACTTTAGTTACCTGAAATACATGTGAGTTTTGGAAAAAAAAACGTCAACATAATGTTGGTGTGAATTCATGCAATTTTTGTATTTCACGCTAGTATACTTTGTATGAAAACGTGATATATGTCTTGTAAAAATAAAGTATTCTTGTGTAAATAAAGTATTCTTGTATAAATAAAGTATTCTTGTGGTATGAACCAAATAAAGTATTCTTGTGTACGAACCTCGTACAAATAAAGTATTCTTGTGTAATTAAAGTATTCTTGTAATAATAAAGTATTCTTGTGGTACGAACCTCGTACAAATAAAGTATTCTTTTGGTATGAACCATAAAGTATTCTTGTATGTATCAGGGTTGTTAATGGGTTGCAAGGCCATTAACATGTGACACGACATAGGAAGTCACCAAACCATAGGCATTTTTCTAGTTGTCGATTCACGACGGAGACACAAAAGCACTACTCGGTACTAGTTTTCACCAAGAGTGTGGCTGCCCGGTCACCCGTTAGATCTAACCTTTTGTTCTGTGGTCTAAGTATGTACACGATTAATGGTGCTTACGATACCCTATTCGTGACACGATTTCTCGTATCATTCCTCAACACGCATCATACTTGGTACTAGTTATCACCAAGAGTGCTTCTTGTTTTTGTATCATACCATTTATAATCATTGTAACAATTGTTACATGTATTTCACCCCCGAAGTTTTAAAACTGAAAACAGTTAAAAGAAAAGGGTGAGCATGAACTCACAACTTTGCGTTTGTGCGTCGTAAACTTCACCGGATTTGCTTATCTAGCGTCGTGACCTAAACGTGTTTATTAACGTTAGTCACTAGACTTGTATCGCACAAGTACAAGTCACTATCTTTTGTATATGTGTTCTTGTGTTAAAAATAATTTATATTTTTAACTATGTGTCTTACTTATATTATTTTCTCAAAAATAAATATAAGTATCTTGTATTTTTCACCCAAATTATGTATTTTTTCTAAATCTTCATTTCACGTTCATAACTTGTCCAAGTTATTTATTCTATCAAGTAATATATTTTCATAAATATATTCTCTTGTATTTGTCTAAGTATGTTGTATGTGTATTTTTGTATTTTTACTCCTTAGGAGTATTTAGTGTATTATCAAGTCCTAATACACTATCACGTATAATACATACTACATACACTTAGCACAAAATTTGGTGATCAATAAATATATATATTTTTCTCAAAAATATACATACTTAATATCAATTTTAATCTTGAAGAAATCGTCATTTCTTAATACCAAAAATTAGGGAAACCTTGGTAAATGTTTTTAGATACATTTTTAGAGAATAAGTTTCTCAAAACATATATTTTTCTAAGTGACAAAATTTATAAATTTTTTGACATGGTTTCCCCTAAAAATGAAGGTTTCCCATGTTTTCAAAAACATTTGTTTATTTTCTTTTAAAATCATCACAACAATCAACAACTTATCAAGTGCCAAAATCAAGCAAAACACACTACATCATGAACTTGATGTTCTTGTAAAAACTTGTAGTAACTTACCATGTTATTTAGTAGGTTTAGTTACCCTTAAAAACATGGTTGTTTGTTTGTAAATATTTTTATTAAAAAATTTAGTCATTTACAACTTGCAAGACGATTTTTCCAAAAATATTTCTTTTGTATTTTTCTTGTTTCATAAGTGTTCATACACTTATTTTTCTAATAAAAATAGTGTAGGTTTAGGTAAAAACCAAGATCTTTTTAAAAATCATTTTACTTTCAAGTTCATGTTTAATCAAGAAGATGATCATCTTTGTGTAAACACATAATCATCTCCTAATCTTGCTAGATCATGTGTTTAATCAGAATCTAGCAAGCTTCATATGAAGATTAACATCATCATCTCTAGTAAACAACTATCAAATATCATTCATGCATCAAACAATATCATTCAATACTATTTCATCATATTACAAGCTTTATGTTCATGTTTCATGTGTATGTCTTTTAGTGTTCTTATGATAATCAACTTGTTATATCTTTTAACCACTCAAAACATGAAGTAAACAAGATCAAGAGAGCCTTACCACTAGCTTCAAGCTAGGGAAGAATACTAGAACTTGAAGATGACAAAATGGTTGGACAAAAGCAAACGAAGAAGGTCCTTGAAGTTCTTCAAGCTCTACACTCCGTTAGACACCTTCTTACACCTTTTAGTGAACTTGGAATGCTTGGAAGTTGAATGAAAATGAATGGTGTATGTTGGGTGGGTGTGAGCCGAAAACAAAGGAGGAAGGAGGAGGTGATGAAGGTGAAGTGTGGTCATGTGTTTCTTTTATCCATATTAGAGTTTATCCAAAGGTTATTGTGTCTTCATAAGTACACACAATATCTTACACAATCTTAGTGAAATCCAAGGAGAAGATTTTTGGAGATTTAGAGGGATTACACAAATCTTTGAGGTGGGGCCATGCTTGGTCCGAAATCAGCCAAAGGGGGGGGGGGGGGGTTTAGTGTAAATTTCAAATATCTAATTGTATAAATAAATGAGCCTTCAAGTGTAATTTTTAGGGACTTAGTGTGTTATTATGTTATAAGGGGTGTTATGGTGTTCGGGGACCATAACTAGCTTAGAAACATTAAAACAATGCTTCTAATAATATTTTGATGTTCCGGGTTATGTCCGGTTGTTCGGTTAGATACCGGTTCGTTAAAGTGCTAAATTGCACCGTTTAGTGTCCTTTACGTACCCTTTTGTAATACTTTCGATTCCCGACACTTAGGGAAATATTCTGAATGATAAATCATGATTTCTGCATAACATTTATGTGTTAAAAGCTGATTTATAGCTGAATTTAATAAAATTCTGCACTTAAAGTGCGTTTCGGGTGCTTTTTAGTGCGTATTTTAGCTTTCGGAATGTCTATATGTTAACCCTTGTATGTACTCTTGGGTTTTAATGCATTCTTGACGTTGGACCTACACCTAGGCTCCAATTCTATTGTCTAACTGTTTTCTGCAGATTTGTCGACGTAATGTGTCTTACCGGTGAGTTTACTAGTATTTCTGACGCAACGCTCTCGATAATGCATAAAGCAATATTTTGTAGTATAAAACGTGCATGAATTCACTTGTTTAGTATGTATTCAGACAATGTTGACATTTAAGCACATAATTGCAGTCATTAAATAATGATTAAAGTGTACGGAAATTACCGGTTGGGTGCCAGTTGTCACAGTCTCCCCCCGTTAAAAGAATTCGTCCTGAAATTTAGGTTGAGCTTACTCTCGTAGGAGTTTTCTTGAACAGGTGGGGATACTTTTCTTTAAACTGGTCTTCACGTTCCCACATGTACTCGGGCCCGTGCTTAGAGTTCCAACGTACTTTGACAAGTTTCACGCTGCTCCTCCTGGTCTTGTTGATTTTCCAGTCGGTAACCTCAACGGGTTGTTCTGTAAATCGGAGGGTGTCATCAATATGCACTTCATCCGCAGGGATGATCACGTTTTCTTGTGTTGGACTCTTCTTGAGGTTGGATACATGGAATGTATCATGTACTCCATTAATTTCTTTCGGTAATTCCAACTTGTATGCCACGATACCAATTCTTTCCGAGATCTTGAATGGTCCGATGTATCAGGGATTCAGCTTCCCATGTTTTCCAAATCTTTCTACGCCCTTCCAAGGTGAGACCTTCAACAAAACTTTGTCTCCCACCTCGAATTCTAATGGTTTTCGTCTTCAATCGGCGTAGCTCTTTTGTCGATCTCGAGCCGCCTTAATGCGCTCTCGGATCTGCATAATCTTGTCGGTTGTCTCTTGTACAAGTTCAGGACCAACCATACGTTTATCTCAAGCGTCTGCCCAACATAAGGGTGAGCGCCACTTGCGGCCATACATAGCTTCGAACGGTGCGGCTTTTATACTAGTATGATAACTGTTATTGTAGGAAAACTCAACTAATGGTAGGTGAGTATCCCAGCTGCCGCCTAGGTCCATAAAACATGCGCGAAGCATATCTTCTAGCGTTTGTATAGTCTGTTCGCTCTGGCCGTCTGTTTGTGGGTGGAAGGCCGTGCTTAGATCTAAATGAGATCCAAAGGCCTCCTGAAAGGATTGCCAGATTCTTGAGACAAAATGTCCATCTCTGTCTGAAATAATTGAGATTGGCACTCCATGACGTGCCACAATTTCTTTTAAGTATATCTCAGCAAGCTTTCCAGTGCTGTCTTTTTCTCGGATCGGTAGGAAATGCGCAGATTTCGTTAACCGATCAACTATCACCCATATCATATCGTGCCCTCTAGGGGTCCTGGGTAATTTCGTTATGAAATCCATCGAGATTTGCTCCCACTTCCACATGGGTATCTCTGGTTGTTGTAGTAGGCTGGATGGTTTCTGATATTCAGCCTTAACCTTAGCACATGATAGGCATTTTCCAACATAGACAGCAACGTCGCTCTTGAGTCTCGGCCACCAATAGTATTCTTTTAAGTCTTGATACATCTTGTCCGATCCTGGATGGATCGGGTATCTCGATTTATGCGCTTCATCAAGGATGACTTCTCGAATCCCACCATAGAGCGGAACCCAAATACGCTTCTTAAAGTATAAGGCTCCCTCTTCGTTTGGCACCATATGTTTCAACATACCCCGGAGGTATTCAACTTTACGGTTTTCCATTTTAAGGGCTTCTTGTTGTACATCACGAATGCGTGCAGTGAGGTTCGTTTGAATAGTTATTTTCAATGCTCGAACCCTTAGGGTCTTAACCCTTTATTTTCGACTTAATGCGTCAGCTACAACGTTTGCCTTTCCAGGATGGTACTTAATCTCACAGTCGTAATCATTTAGCAGCTCGACCCATCGCCGCTGGCGCATATTCAATTCCTTCTGATCAAATATATGTTGTAAGCTTTTGTGATCTGTGAAGATTGTACATCGAGTACCATATAAATAATGTCGCCAAATCTTCAAGGCGAATACCACCGCACCTAGCTCCAGGTCGTGCGTGGTGTAGTTTCTTTCATGTACCTTCAATTGTCTTGAAGCGTAAGCGATGACTTTCTGGCGTTGCATGAGTACGCAACCCAAACCTTGTCGTGAAGCGTCGCAGTATACCACAAAGTCTTCAGTGCCTTCGGGTAATGATAGTATCGGTGCATTGCATAGCTTGTTTTTAAGTAGTTGGAAGGCTTCTTCCTGTTTGTCACCCCAGTCGTACTTCTTGTCTTTCTGTGTAAGGGTAGTTAGTGGTTGAGCTATCTTTGAGAAATTCTCAATAAACCGTCGGTAATAGCCCGCTAAGCCCAAAAATTGTCGAACTTCAGTTGGGGTTTTGGGGGCTTCCCAATTCTTTATTGCTTCTATCTTGGACGGGTCTACATGAATGCCCTTCTCGTTCACAACATGACCAAGAAATTGTACTTCGCGAATCCAGAATTCGCATTTCGAGAACTTTGCATAAAGTTTCTCCTTCTTCAGTAGTTCCAGACTAGTTCTGAGGTGTTGCTCGTGTTCTTCTTTCGTTCGTGAGTAAATCAGGATATCATCGATAAATACAATCATGAATTTATCGAGATATGGTTTGCATACGCGGTTCATCAGATCCATAAAGACCGCTGGTGCGTTCGTCAGTCCGAATGGCATCACAAGAAACTCGTAATGCCCATAGCGTGTTCTGAATGCAGTCTTTGGTACGCTTTCCTCTTGTATCCTTAACTGATGGTATCCAGATTGAAGATCGATCTTGGAATAGTAGCTTGATCCTTGCAACTGATCAAATAAGTCATCAATCCTCGGTAGCGGGTACCGATTCTTGATCGTGAGCTTGTTCAGTTCTCTGTAGTCGATACACATCCGCAGGGTTCCATCCTTTTTCTTCACGAACAATACTGGAGCTCCCCAAGGTGAGAAGCTTGGCCTTATAAATCCTTTATCCAACAACTCCCGAAGTTGTGTAGATAATTCTTGCATTTCGGATGGTGCAAGTCGATAGGGTGCCTTGGCTACAGGAGCGGCTCCTGGAACCAAGTCTATACGGAATTTGACTTGTCGTTGCGGAGATAATCCTGGCAGATCTTCGGGAAAAACATCAGGGAATTCCTTTACCACAGGAATGTCTTCGAGTTTCGGCTCCTCAGCCTTCTTATCTACAACGTGTGCTAGGAAAGCAACACATCCTTTCCTTAAGCACTTCTGTGCCTTCATACAACTAATGATTCGTAGAGGCGCGTCTCGCTTCTCTCCATGCACGATGAGGGTTTCATCATTCGCCAAAGGGATGCGAATGATTTCTCATGACAAATAACTTCAGCTCTGTTCTTGGACAACCAGTCCATTTCGACCACTACATCGAAGCTACCCAATTGAATAGGTAAGAGATCGATGCTAAATCTTCGTTCACCAAGTTCTAGGGTGCAGCCTCTAACAACTTCGCCCGATTCCACAAGTTTACCATTGGCTAGTTCTATGGAATAAAGAATATCTAATCTACTAGATTCTATCCCAAGCATACGTTTAAATTCCACATACATGAAGCTATAGTCAGCACCAGTGTCAAATAATATGGATGCAAAGTGGTTGTTAACGAGAAACGTACCGGTGACCACATTAGGGTCCTCGCGTGCGTTCCTTGCTCCAATCACAAATTCTCGTGCCTGAGCATTGTTTCCCTTTGGGCAGTCTTTCATGAAATGATCCCTGCTCCCACAGCTGAAGCATCCTTGATTCTGCCCCTTTCCGTTACCATTCCTGTTACCAGCTCCATTCCCATTCCGGTTCTTTCCTTTTCCCCTACAATCTTCAGTGTGGTGACCCAGCTTTCCACACTTGTCGCATTTTGGAATGCGACAAACCCCTTTGTGATGACGCTTGCAATTGTTGCAAATGGGCAGAGTGCCCAGGTATCTCTTGGTAGAAGCATCATTCATGTTTGCAAGAGTTTTCGCCTCCTGAGGCGGGTTAGTGTCATGCTTCTTGTTGTTGAAACCTTTGTTGTTGTTGCGGGTTGCTTGGTTCAGATTCGCATGCTTCCTTTTCTTTTCACCTGACGACTCAGCACGCGTCTCGGTCTTTTCTGTTGGGTTTAGTGACAACTTCTTCATTCGAACACAATCTTCAGTAAGGCTGACAGCCAGAGTTACAGCCTCAGTGATTGTTTGAGGTTTGGCCGAAGTTACCATGCCGCGAAATTCTGAGGCCAATCTCCAAATGTAGCGTTCAACGCACTTAAATTTAGGAGTCACCATGTAGGGGATCACCCTAGACAAGTCGTGGAACCTTCGAGTATAACCAGTAATGTATGCACCTTCCATGGTCAAATGCCAAAACTCTGTCTCCAACCTTTGGAGTTCACCACGAGAGCAATACTTCTCTCTCATTCTTTCCTTTAGTTCATCCCAAGTCAGGCTATAAGCGGCATCATCACCCAAGGTTTGGACTTGCAAGTTCCACCAAGTCAAAGCTTCATCGACAAACAACCCAGTAGCAAAAGTGACTTGCTGATCCGCGGTACACTTGCTCTTGCGGATAGTAGCTTCAGTCTTCTCCGTCCAGCGTACAAACGCTACTGCACCTCCTGTGCCGTCGTAGTTCATCGGTTTGCAGTCGAGAAACTGCTTGAAAGTGTAGCCCTGAGCTGCGTTTCCTCCAGATGAATCTCCATTCCCATTGCGTCTTGCATTGTTTGGTCCTCCACTTTGTTCAGTACGGTTTGCCTCGTACTGGGAGATAGCTGCGGAGATCCTTTCTTCCAGTAGAGCGTTCAGCTCTTCAGCAGGTCTTGGCAGTGGGGGGGAGGAGGAGGTTGATCATGAGCGTTCACAGCTCTTCTGGGTGCCATGTTCTGACAGAACACCACACAATAGGGTTAGACATTTGTATGATATCGTCATGCGAGACAGTTGTAGTATATATATACTGGCATATACCACATAAGTGACATCAAACAATTATTACTCCAGCAGAGTATTTAATAGGCTGGGGGGAGGGGTGTTCACGTTTGGCCTTTTCTTGTACTGAGGGAATCTATACGTGACCAGACTTGTTGTGGTTTCTGTGCACTGAATTCCATAATTATGTATGCATCCATAATTACGTAACTCTTTGCACAGTCCGCAAAGTCCCGTTTCATCCTCGTATCTCTTCCTTCAGATGGGCCATTGTTTTCAGGTAAAGTCACGTATACCTGTGACATTCTACTTCTAGTATATGTATATATCAATTATCACACATAATTGCAAGAAATTCTTAATCAAAGACAAGTGCTACTCCAGTGCACCCTAAGTCTCGTAGTGTCTTTCTTGACTCTTTGTAAACAGTCTCAGGTAGTGGATGTCGCGGAAAGTTTTATGCAATGAAAACTTTTGAAATTTTTTTTTCGTGAAAGGATCCTAGAGATTGTAGACTAAAGTCGAGAAGGAATCCTGGTTCACTACAATCGCGGCTCTGATACCAATCTGTCACACCCTTTTCTTAGGCGGAAGCACGAGGTGTGATCATGAAAGGTTTTCATTGCATACGATTGGTAAACATACTTCATGCTCATAAAAATAACTTCGAATGCCAAACATTACATTACTGAAAACGTAGATTAAGTGTTTACATCACGAGACAACACATTGTCTGAAAGTTTACAACTTTATTCAAAGATAAAACATAAGCAACATCCATGAGCAAGAATAAGACCGTGCGCACATCCACTTTAGTTACCTGAAATACATGTGAGTTTTGGAAAAAAAAAAAACGTCAACATAATGTTGGTGTGAATTCATGCAATTTTTGTATTTCACGCTAGTATACTTTGTATGAAAACGTGATATATGTCTTGTAAAAATAAAGTATTCTTGTGTAAATAAGGTATTCTTGTATAAATAAAGTATTCTTGTGGTATGAACCAAATAAAGTATTCTTGTGTACGAACCTCATACAAATAAAGTATTCTAGTGTAATTAAAGTATTCTTGTAATAAAAAAGTATTCTTGTGGTATGAACCATAAAGTATTCTTGTATGTATCAGGGTTGTTAATGGGTTGCAAGGCCATTAACATGTGACACGACATAGGAAGTCACCAAACCATAGGCATTTTTCTAGTTGTCGATTCACGACGGAGACACAAAAGCACTACTCGGTACTAGTTTTCACCAAGAGTGTGGCTGCCCGGTCACCCGTTAGATCTAACCTTTTGTTCTGCGGTCTAAGTATGTACACGATTAATGGTGCTTATGGTACCCTATTCGTGACACGATTTCTCGTATCATTCCTCAACAACGCATCATACTTGATACTAGTTATCACCAAGAGTGCTTCTTGTTTTTGTATCATACCATTTATAATCATTGTAACATTTGTAACATGTATTTCACCCCCGAAGCTATAAAACTGAAAACAGTTAAAAGAAAATGGGGAGCATGAACTCACAACTTTGCGTTCCTGCGTCGTAAACTTCACCGGATTTGCTTATCTAGCGTCGTGACCTAAACGTGTTTATTAACGTTAGTCACTAGACTTGTATCGCACAAGTACAAGTCACTATCTTTTGTATATGTGTTCTTGTGTTAAAAATAATTTATATTTTTAACTATGTGTCTTACTTATATTATTTTCTCAAAAATAAATATAAGTATCTTGTATTTTTCACCCGAATTAAGTATTTTGTCTAAATCTTCATTTCACGTTCATAACTTGTCTAAGTTATTTATTCTATCAAGTAATATATTTTCATAAATATATTCTCTTGTATTTGTCTAAGTATGTTGTATGTGTATTTTTGTATTTTTACTCCTTAATAGTATTTAGTGTATTTTCAAGTCCTAATACACTATCACGTATAATACATACTACATACACTTAGCACAAAATTTGGTGATCAATAAATATATATATTTTTCTCAAAAATATACATACTTAATATCAATTTTAATCTTAAAGAAATCGTCATTTCTTAATACCAAAAATTAGGGAAACCTTGGTAAATGTTTTTAGATACATTTTTAGGGAATAAGTTTCTCAAAACTTATATTTTTCTAAGTGACAAAATTTATAAAAATTTTGACATGGTTTCCCCTAAAAATGGAGGTTTCCCATGTTTTAAAAAACATGTGTTTATTTTCTTTTAAAATCATCACAACAATCAACAACTTATCAAGCAAAACATACTACATCATGAAATTTAAGTTCTTGTAAAAACTTGTAGTAACTTACCATGTTATTTAGTCGGTTTAGTTACCCTTAAAAACATGGTTGTTTGTTTGTAAATATTTTTATTAAAAGATTTAGTCATTTACAACTTGCAAGACGATTTTTCCAAAAATATTTCTTTTGTATTTTTCTTGTTTCATAAGTGTTCATACACTTATTTTTCTAATAAAAATAGTGTAGGTTTAGGTAAAAACCAAGATCTTTTTAAAAATCATTTTACTTTCAAGTTCATGTTTAATCAAGAAGATGATCATCTTTGTGTAAACACATAATCATCTCCTAATCTTGCTAGATCATGTGTTTAATCACAATCTAGCAAGCTTCATATGATGATTAACATCATCATCTCTAGTAAACAACTATCAAATATCATTCATGCATCAAACAATATAATTCAATACTATTTCATCATATTACAAGCTTTATGTTCATGTTTCATGTGTATGTCTTTTAGTGTTCTTATGATAATCAACTTGTTATATCTTTTAATCACTTAAAACATGATGTAAACAAGATCAAGAGAGCCTTACCACTAGCTTCAAGCTAGGGAAGAATACTAGAACTTGAAGATGACAAAATGGTTGGCCAAAAGCAAACGAAGAAGGTCCTTGAAGTTCTTCAAGCTCTACACTCCGTTAGACACCTTCTTGCACCTTTTAGTGAACTTGGAATGCTTGGAAGTTGAATGAAAATGGATGGTGTATGTTGGGTGGGTGTGAGCCAAAAACAAAGGAGGAAGGAGGAGGTGATGAAGGTGAAGTGTGGTCATGTGTTTCTTTTATCCATATTAGAGTTTTTCCAAAGGTTATTGTGTCTTCATAAGTACACACAATATCTTACACAATCTTAGTGAAATCCAAGGAGAAGATTTTTGGAGATTTAGAAGGATTACACAAATCTTTGAGGTGGGGCCATGCTTGGTCCGAAATCAGCCAAAGGGGGGGGGGGGGGTTAGTGTAAATTTCAAATATCTAATTGTATAAATAAGTGAGCCTTCAAGTGTAATTTTTAGGGACTTAGTGTGTTATTATGTTATAAGGGGTGTTATGGTGTTCGGGGTCCATAACTAGCTCAGAAACATTAAAACAATGCTTCTAATAATATTTTGATGTTCCGGGTTATGTCCGGTTGTTCGGTTAGATACCGGTTCGTTAAAGTGCTAAATTGCACCATTTAGTGTCCTTTACGTACCCTTTTGTAATACTTTCGATTCCCGACACTTAGGGAAATATTCTGAATGATAAATCATGATTTCTGCATAACATTTATGTGTTAAAAGCTGATTTATAGCTGAATTTAATAAAATTCTGCACTTAAAGTGCGTTTCGGGTGCTTTTTAGTGCGTATTTTAGCTTTCGGAATGTCTATATGTTAACCCTTGTATGTACTCTTGGGTTTTAATGCATTCTTGTCGTTGGACCTACACCTAGGCTCCAATTCTATTGTCTAACTGCTTTCTGCAGATTTGTCGACGCAATGTGTCTTACCGGTGAGTTTACAAGTATTTCTGACGCAACGCTCTCAATAATGCATAAAGCAATATTTTGTAGTATAAAACGTGCATGAATTCACTTGTTTAGTATGTATTCAGACAATGTTGACATTTAAGCACATAATTGCAGTCATTAAATAATGATTAAAGTGTACGAAAATTACCGGTTTGGTGCCAGTTGTCACAACTTCGCGCCCCTGGGAAACTTTTCAATCTGCTCTCTCAATCTTAGTACTGCTTTCCATCCCCAGACCGACGGTCAGACAGAATGCACGATCCGTTCCCTTGAAGACATGCTTCGCTCGTGTGTGATAGATTTCGGTGGTAATTAGGATTCGCATTTACCTTTAGTCGAATTCTCGTACAATAACAGTTATCACTCTAGAATTCAAATGGCACCATTTGAGGCATTATACGGAAGAAAATGTCGATCGCCTATTGTATGGCACGAGATCGGGGATGCGCAAATTACCGGTCCTGAGTTAATGCAAGAAACGACTGACAAGATCCTCCAAATACGAGACAATCTTCTGAAAGCACGGAGTCGTCAAAAGAGTTACGCTGATATGTCGGACCCTTTAAGATTCTGGAAAGAATTGGCAAAGTGGCCTACAGACTCAAATTACCAGAGGAACTCAGCAACGTACACCCGACTTTCCACGTTTTGAACCTCAAAAAGTGTCTTGCCGACCAGAACTTACATGTCCCTCTTGAGGATCTACAAGTGGACGAAACATTACACTTCGTGGAAAAAACAGTCGAGATCATGGACCGAGAGACCAAGAAACTACGACGCTCATGCATTCCCATTGTGAAGGTTCACTGGGAAGGCAAACGCGGCGCAGAGTTCACCTGAGAACTCGAAAGTGATATGAAGGCTAAATACCCACAACTATTCGTTACGCCTGCACCTTAAATTTCGGGACGAAATTTCCTAAAGTAGGGGAGGCTGTAACAACCCGACTTTCGAAGTCAAAGTCAAAGTACAAGTCAAAGTCAAAGTCAAAGTCAAAGTCAAAGGAAGAAAAGATTGCTAATCAGATCTGTCATTACTGACTTAATTATTACTTGTACCTTTGACCCGATAATCGATACTTTGTTTGACGCTATTTGTTTTCAGATTATTTAATATGTGAAGAAACAATACGATAAACGTAATTAAACGCTAATCTACTAAACGCTTTCACATCGCTATCGCATCGCAATTTGAATTACAGGTTCTGGATATTGTTTTACGTGTGTGTGCTATTATGTGCTTTACTTGTGTGTGCTTATATATCGTGGGATGTTAATCGCAAACGCAATCGCAAATCTATCGCATCGTAACCCGAAATACAAGTTACTTTTATGGTTATTAGGTTGGTTATGTTATTTGTGTAACTAATGTGTAATGCTATTGTAGGATCGGTTTTGACACCGTACGATTGCGTAACGAACGTTCGACGTGCGGAATCCGTGAACGTGTGTGACCGAACACACAAGAACGTACTAATAACGTGATTCTATTGAATAAGATGATGTGTACAAAGCCGAGAATCACATGAGAGAACTTTCTCTCTCTAGACTTTCTCTCTCTAAGATGAGATCTCCTAAACCTCCAAATGAGCAAAAGTCTTAAACTCTAACACTAATTCCTCTATATATAGGCTAAGGGATATAAGGATTTCTCCTTATTTACAAGTTTGCCACCTTGCCCTTTTTAACTAGATATTACAATAAAATGCTAGAATTCTTCTGTTTCTGCTACGGACTAGATTGACGAAGGCGATAAGCACATAATGCACTAACAGACTCCCCCTTGGATATTGCCGTAGTCAATCTCGTAGCGTCTTGTCTTTTCTCTTTCACGAACAGAATCCCCGTGGATCTGTTTTCGAGCTTCCGTTGCTCCCCTTCTTCTTAGACTCTTTTTCCTTCAGGCTCCCCCTTTCGTCAAGCTTCCGTGCTTTTGGGATCGACACCTGGATTTCTGAATACAAGCTCCTTCAGAATAGTTATCTGGCTCTTTGAATCCACGCTTCCTATTGCGTTGAGCTCGTCTTCAGACTCCCCTTTAGACTCAGTTGTCGGGATCGTAGTCTGGCTTTAACAAGTTCATAAATTCAGGATCAATTCCTGGCTCTATTTTGCATATGCTCAGGATTTGAAACCTGGTTAACCTGCAAATCCTCTACCCATAACATAAGTTTCACAAATTTATAACACTTATATTTAAGAAACTTACTTGGTAGAAATCATTCATTCATCAATCTGTATAGTTACATCAAGTTCAAGTGAATGACCTTGATTAACTAATCACACAATCTTTCAAAACATTTGTATATAACATTCAAAATTTTCAACATATTCTCCCAACCCTCTAGTTCATCAAGTTTAGCACTTGGAATTTTGAAAATCAACTCTCCAACATCAGTTGTCGAAAATCTTTTTGTATTTTTCAAAACTTTATGCTAAAACACACTAAAATCTTTTTGGATTTTGAGTTTAAAGAAATACAGTAAAGAAATATATACAAACAATATTTTTGTGAGTTTGTGTAAGAGGATCATATCAGTTTTTGAGACAAATCACCAACACCGTTAAGCTTTAATCATTTTAAGTTCTAAACGATTCACTTAGATTGTCAGTATACTGGTCCACTTAAATTTTCACACAAAGTTCAACTGCTTCGAGATACGAATTTAATGTCTTAGATACTTAAACTTAATCGCGTGTCCCACCTCAGAATATACTCCCGTATCCAGATCCCAATATTCAGTCTTACAGGTGAGTATAACACAAATGATATCTGTAAGGGGAATAAATTATGAAGAATCATGAGAGCTCAGGTCAGAACTACCGTTCAGCAGAGAGATCATGACTCAACTTTTGGGTGTGTCCCCTTTAGAGGATCTTTTTTTACAATAGCATTGCTAAGCAATTTTATTGTCTTATCATTTATGCTGAGGGTGATGCTATGTTTCAAGCATTGCAGAAAGTATTATTCGAGGACTAGGTCAGAACTTCCATTCAGCAGAAGTCCTGGAATAATACCCCAGATATCACTGAGTATAAAGACCTAGTATATTAGAAAAAGGAATCTTTCAAACAAGATTTTGGGGGTTACCCATATATCCGATAGATGTTACCCACGATATAAGCAAGTTTAAATTTAGGTTTATATCTCATCACAATCTACTAAATGTGCAAAAACCTACTGGCATATCATCAGTGAGACCGTTTATCACTTTTTAACGTTCCATATCTTTAGAATGCTGTGATCGTCTACTGATGTACTATCATTTCCTCTTTTATACACCAAAACTCATTTTTGCTTTTTCAATGTTTTTGGCATTTTCAAAATTTCTAATTTTTTAAAATTTTTTTCTCCCCCTAAAATCAAAATATGTTTCAATTTTGATTTTCAAGGAAAATTTGAAAACAAACTTTGATACTCTACCTGTACAGTTTGTTTTTTTTTTTTAAATGACAACCGATATCGAATTGCTTCAATTCGCCATCCACTTGGCATAAACAATCAGAACTCTCCCCCACAACAAACTATTTTCCCATTATGATTTCAAAACACTTAAGTTTGTTTTAATCAAATGGTTTTTCTGGAAAATTAGTTTTATGTGTCATTTCATAAATTCGGGGTTTCATCACCTTGTTTACCTTTATCCACTTATCGGAAAGATAAATCAAGTACAACTTAATGTCCTTGATTAGTCTTTTGTGATTCGAAATATCACAGTTACCAACCTGTGAATTTCTCAAGAAATATGCCGATTCCTGTTCCACACTTACCAACCTGGGAACTCCGGCAAGTCAGGTTTTTCATTTAAACAGATTCACCCAAGCCTGACCATTCTTGGGTTTGACAGTTTTTACCTCAACAGATGGCTCTTCTGGTTTTGACAAACCAGAATCATTGCCTGAATGTGGCTTGTCTGACTTTGATGAGTCAGATTCATCGCCAACATGTTGCTCCTTTGTTTCTGAAGAAACAAATTCATGGCTAACAACTTTCTTTTTCTTCTCTTTTGTCCTCAGATTTGCATCTGATGAATTCATTTTGCTTGCCTTTTCAGTTGAGGAAAGCAATTCATCAGAACTTTTTATCGGATTACCAGTTCTATCCGAGGACAAAATCCTTTCCAGATACTCTCTCGCCTTCTTCCTTTTCTTCCTCAGTCTGTCTTTCTGCCCTTGTGAAAGCTTAATTTTCTTTTCTTGAACTTTCTGTTCTTGAACTTTTGATTCTTGAACTTTCTGTTCTTTGGGCTTGACACTGACTGATTTCTTTCCCATTTTCTGAGATTTAGCCCTCGATCTTCCTTTTGATCTCATTGGGCAATCTCTGACAATGTGTCCTCTGATGTGGCATTCATAGCACCTTCTTGTTTCGATTCTCTGACTTTGGCAGTTAACAGCAATGTGTCCTTGAAATCCACAAGTGTAACACACTCTGTTATCATACCTCTCACTACTTTCATACCAAACACCGTCTTCATACCACACACTTAGATCAAAGCATTGAGTTGCCTTGTGGTACTCATGTCTCCTCTTGTATCCTTGATTTGGCATTTGAGCACTGTGGTCAAACCTGCACCACTGATTACCAACTTTTTGTAAGTTTTGTTTTTTTAAATTTTTGTAGTTTTTCATAATGATTGGATGACTGAACTGATGAGCTTTTATTTTTATTTTTCAAATTTTTCAAATTTTTAACTTTTTGTTTCTGTTCAACAATCTTTTTAACAGGTTTTTGCTTTGAGCATTCACCTATTTCAGTAGACTGCAAAACAGTATTTTGAAATTTTTCTTGTAATTCTAAAAATATTTTTCTTTTCTTTTTCTTTTTCATCATCAGCTTTGTCATCGCAATCTTCAATTTTGACTTTGTCAAAATTTGTGACATTGTCACTTATTGGAACTGAATTGATCGGTTCTGGACAAACATATGATGCAGAAGTCACAAAACTTTTCAATTTATTCTCTAAATCTTTGATTTTCTTTCTATCACATTCAGCTTCTTTTTCAAGTCGAATAATCGTCTGACGATGGGAATTTATTACCTTTTGCTTTTCAATATTATTCCTACTAAAAACAGATCTCCCATCTTCAAGAATCTTTATTTGACTTTGAAATTCTTTTTCAATTTTTAATTTTTCATTTTCAAAACTTTTGATTTTATATTCAAAAATTTTATCTAAAAATTTCTTTTTACTTTCAAAATCTTTTTCTTTCTCTTTCAAAACCTTATTTTCTAATGTCAAACTGTTCAAGTCATTTAACAGTTTAACATTCTCAGATTTCAGCTTTTTGATTTCCAATGTCAAGCTCTCCACATCTTTCAAGAGTTTAACATTGTCTGCTGCAGATTTGTCACATTTTGAGCACACAATTTCAGAACTTGAAAATCCATTCTTCTTGGATTCTTCTTTCTCGGAAATTACTTCTTCAAGAACCTGTTGTTTTTCCATAACAGCTTCTTTCACAACTTCTTTAGTCATCACAACTTCACATTTTGAAGTTTCATCTTTTTCTTTTTCTTTTTCTTTCTCTTCATCACCTACCCACCATTTTCTCTATAAAGCTTCTTCTTCTTCAGCAATACATTCAACTAGAGCTTCCTCACTAAGATTTTTATCATCAATAGCAATGTTTCCTTCAGGATCAAGGTAACATTCTCTATTAGCATCCCATCTCTTCTCCTTCTTAGCTTCATAGTAAATACGAGAAATTCTCATCATCCTCCAGTGAGCTCTCTGTTTTCTATATGCTAATTTTTCTTCTTATGTTCTTGTATCTTTGAAAGGAACTTCTTTTTCCATAATTTTATATCTTTGAATTACCTCGAAATCACCTGCAAACAAACAAACAAATGATCAGTTTAAACGAACTGAATTCGTGAAAATGTGTGTTGATAAAATCAATCTAAGACTCGTGTCAAAGATTTGCGGATTCGTTCCAATGTTGTTCAGATGAACACTTTGTATATGAATGAACCGGAAGATGGAAAGATGTGACACGTCCTTTGAATGGGCTTAGAATAATTTGGGCCAAAAGAATCTTCACACTGATGAGCTATCCAATTGGACCTAGAGATCTGTCAATGGTCCGAGTGACAATTAATCAGATCAAATGCAATTTTGGGCCGATGACTTTTAATCTACTCTTTAATTCTATTGGGCCACACTTGATTTAATAGACTGACAACACACTAATCCGACAATTTCAAGTTTTAAATGAATATGATTGGGCCGATTCACTTTATCAACTGCACATGCAAAACTTGATTAAAAATGGCCGACAAACTCTTAAAGCAATTCTGAACACACAAAGAATCTGAATAGACCAATCAATCTTATTCAGTCAAGCATATGGGTTGTTTAAAATTGCCGACAATGACTTTAAGATATGAATTTTAATTGGACCTTTAATGAGTATTCACATGCAGCCGACAACTATTCTTGTTTTAACATTTTGATTGGGCCAATACTTTGTATTCAATCGATGTGGGTGACTATTGAATGCAATCCTATAGGAACCTGGGCTGTCTAATTTCAAACTTAAAACACTTGTTTAATCGAGAAACACCTGCAATGGACCGACACAATCAAAGTAACGACACAACAATTGTTATGTTCACGTTCAAGTGAAATCAGGCTTTTGAATTGACCTGATTTCGAGCGAAATCAGAAACTAACTTTCAGGAGGAATCGGACTTGTATCTTTCCGAGCGGAATCAGAAAATAAATTTCGGGCGGAATCAGAATTTATTTGATTTCGAGCGGAATCAGATTATACTTTCGAGCGGAATCTGATTTGTTCTGATTTCGAGCGGAATCAAGCTGAACTTTCAAGCGGAATCAGACTGTTTAATACGAAATCGAACTTAAAACTCAAATTTCTCCTAAACGGCTAGGAATTATAATCTGAAATTTGGTAGGGTTGTAAATCAAGTGTTTTCGCACAACATATCAAAAAATCAGCCGATTTGGACCGTAAAAACCCGTTCAATTTGATGATTTTCAGTGAAAACGTGAAAAAATGAGTAGAAGATGAAGAAATGATGCAATTCAGATCTGAAATCGATGAAATCCGGTACGAATCTTATTGTTTGATCAGTGAAATCGAGCTCCTGCTCTGATACCACTTGTAGGATCGGTTTTGACACCGTACGATTGCGTAACGAACGTTCGACGTGCGGAATCCGTGAACGTGTGTGACCGAACACACAAGAACGTACTAATAACGTGATTCTATTGAATAAGATTATGTGTACAAAGCCGAGAATCACATGAGAGAACTTTCTCTCTCTAGACTTTCTCTCTCTAAGATTAGATCTCCTAAACCTCCAAATGAGCAAAAGTCTTAAACTCTAACACTAACTCCTCTATATATAGGCTAAGGGATATAAGGATTTCTCCTTATTTACAAGTTTGCCACCTTGCCCTTTTTAACTAGATATTACAATAAAATGCTAGAATTCTTCTGTTTCTGCTACGGACTAGATTGACGAAGGCGATAGACACATAATGCACTAACAGCTATCGCATCGCTTACTGGAAACGCAACGCAACGCTCAACGCACGAAACGAAAAGTCGGAAACTAACTTATTCGAGCTATCCGATCGAAGGGCCCTCAGACCCACTCCCTGCACCGCCTTTCTCCTCCACTTGCCTATAAATACCACATGTCACATCAACCACCCACTGATGTGACAGCTCTCCTCCGACCCACGCACTTTCAGGCTATTTTCTCTCGATTCCTAGCGATTTTTGTAAGTTTTCATCTCAAATTTTGTACTTCTATCATCTACACACACTTTCTAATCATTTCCACCAACAAATAACAACTTTTTACCATGAAATCCACCTGATTTGGGCTGTTATTGGATGACGTCATCATGGGTGTTCATGAACACCAAAGGGTGACCTCATTCCACCAAAAACAACTCAAATCTAAAGGATTTCTACAATGTTTAAACACTGATTTCATCTAAATCTAAACAACTTTCAAATGTTTCAAACTATTCTTCAACATTTTTAACTTTTCACTTAAAATCGTTAGAATCTGGACTAGTTCGGGTTTACTACTCATTCTCTAGTGGAGACCCGAACTGAAAGTGGATTCCTGACGAAGAGACGTCCGATTCACGGATTGAACATGAGATCCCGTCAGGAACAGTTACGGACCGAACAGGGTGATTCCCATCCGATCGGATGACTAGACTTGCTGTGGTTTCCGTTGTTTGACACATTGTCATACCGTCTCGGTTCAATCACAAAACTTTCTAAACTTAACGAATTTAACAAATTTGCAAAACAAACGGGTTACCCGAGCAAATCACCGTCCGATCGGATCGACATCTGATCGAACTACGATCCGACCGGATGACTTGTGATTTTCAACACTTAACGTTTTGCAAAAACTTCGAAGAATATCAGTTCCAAACGAATAGTCATCCGATCGGATGACTATCCGATCGAATGACTATCCTACTAGGAGACTTAAAATTCAATTCAAACGAACCACCATCCGATCGAACGGCCATCCATCCAGATGACCATCCGACCGGATGACAGGACAAATAGAGATACTTCTCACATTTTAAAATGCTACAACGAAACCTTCAAAGTTCCATCATACACAAACACATCCATCCCAAACGAATGACCATCCGACCTAATGGTCATCCGTCCGGATGACTATCCGTCTGGACGGTCATCCGAGCGGATCACCAATCGTCCCTAAACTCACCGACACACCGTTTTATGCAATGTTCAACGCTCGTTCTATCGTACTGTGATCAAGATAACTCCCCAGTGCTCCCTTCAATCCAAGACTGTGTTTATTCGT
The DNA here is from genome assembly GCA_030545235.1 of Helianthus tuberosus. NCBI lineage: Eukaryota > Viridiplantae > Streptophyta > Magnoliopsida > Asterales > Asteraceae > Helianthus > Helianthus tuberosus. The sequence goes on from JARYGA010042347.1 coordinate 50,265, forward strand.
AAACACACTCTATGAGTATACTCGATCCCTTTTCGCTTTATGCACTTTTGGGTGTTACATACGTTACCTATATTAAAATCACAATCGACACACAACGCAAACACTTTTATACTCTAACCGCACTTGCATGTTATACGTGTTATTCGATGAATGCTAGTATGTTATGTCTACACAGTGATTGTTGCCTGACACCTTAGCAACGATAGTACTATAGTTTGGACTCAGCACCTGTCATGGACAGGGGTTGTTAAGGGCTTTTCTTCACGTGTCACAGTGGTGATATGTGTTTTCGCATTCTACAACTCGCAGTCACGTCTATGCATATTTCATTGTCGATAACTTTCCTGCTTCACAACTATACGTGTTACATGCTGGTTATGCGTAAATCGTTTTCGCTACTAATATACTATTAAACTTGTATGCTCACCTTTATACTATCTGTGTTGACTGTTATTTTAACATATGTGACAGGTGTTTAGGATGCTTTTACCTGCTAGCTGCAATGGAATCAAGCTAGGGGAGTCTAGAAACGAACTTAATTAAAATCTGAGTTGTCTGGAACAATTTAATTTGTCTTTGAGATACTCTGTCTGTAATAACTGTTTTATTTTGATATGTTATGGTATGGGACGTAACGTTAAATATCTGGTAATGATTGTTGTTATGGATTTCTCCTGGACAATATGTTTCGCTCAGTGCGGTGCCCTGATGTTTCCGCCATCGGTTGGGGTGTGACAGAGAGAGTTGGGAGCTGCAGGAAAGGATAGAGAGCCGGGGGTGATGCGTGCGAGTGTCGTATAGTTTTTAATGTATATTTTAAGCCCTTTTTAACACTTTAGTCAAGTTTTAAATTTATAAAACACGATATTTACTAACACTAAACACACATATGGGCAAGTGCACCCATCGTGATCGTAGTATAGTGTTGGTAAGATACCGAGGTCGTCCAAGGACACAAGAGCTTTTAGTACCGGTTTATCCTCAACGTCTAATCAAATCAAAAATTTAGAAAAAGGTTTTAAACAAGAAAATAAAAACTAACTAAAATGCTGAAAATATAATAAAATAAAAAAAAACAGATAGACAAGATGAATCACTTGGATCCGACTCGCCTTTAGTGTAACCTTTGATGTTTTCCGCACTTTTGCACTTTTTAAGAGATTATCTTAGTTATAGTAGTAGGCCCCTCTTTTAGTAGTTTGAGTCAGCAAGGATACAATCCTAAAGGGTTGGATTATTGAAAGATAATTAATTAAGTTATTAATGCGTAATGTGGTAGGCCCCTCTTTTGAAGGTGACGTTACCCTCGGCTAAGTAGTATGAGTCAGCAGGGATACAATCCTAAGTAGTCGGGTTAATGTATTTATAGTAGTTTACATATGAGGGGATCAAGGAATTAGGACCCCCGCTATCCAATACCAGTGGGTATTGAAGGAGGTCCTACTAAACTTGACCCAGGTCCTTGCAGGATCTATACATTGAACAAGGCAAGAACCTTACCAAATCATTCCCTTAACCCCCGACCAGGTAGCCAACATATCTCCATATAGATCGTGGAGATATGAATGGTGTAAATCTTTTATTTTATATAGACAGTAAAATAACGCCAAGACACCACGAACAAATAATAAGGAAGTTTCACCTTCAACATAAGAAACTAGTTATTAAAGTCATTAATACAAAACCAAATAAAAAGTGCGAAAAGATTAAAAAACAAAAGTATTACACTAAATGCTTGTCTTCACCAAGTGATGTAAAAGACTTAGGCAAACATGGCCTTTGATTGTCAAGAACTCTTACTATCAATCTTGGATCCCGAGACTACTACACACACTCTATGATGGATGATGGATGATGGTGGTGGATGTGGGTGTTGTGATGGTGGTGGAGTGTGGGTGAAGTGGGAGAGAGGTAGTTTGTCAAGGGATGCCTTTGCAAGGAACCAAGCACCCCTATTTATAGCCTGCACAGAAGCCCGTACACGGCCCCGTGCCCGCTGGGCACGGCCCCATGTCCATCTATATTCTCTTTCTTCATTAATTGCAGTTTGTCTGCATTAGTTGACCACACACCCGTGTCCACTGGGCACGGCCCCGTGTGCAGAAGCGTATCTGTACTATCAGGATTTGCCTAGATTCTGCGAATCTTAGTGTTGACCACGGCCCTGTGTCCGATGGGCATGCCCCCGTGTTGGGAAATAGAAGCTTCTACAGCTTTGTCTTTTCTGCAGACACTTGGGCACGCCCCCTTGTTCAATGAGAACGGGGCGTGTTCAGCCTTCTGATGTCTTATTTTTGCTTGGGAACAGAGCCGGCCCGTAAGGCTTATCAATCTAGGCTAAAGCCTAGGGCCACCAAAAAATAAGGGCCTCCAATTTTATTTCCTTTCATATATTAGACTTGTTTTTTTGCCATTTAAACAACGTTTCTAGGCCCAAGATTTAGAATTTACACTAGGAGTCTACATTTTCCACACACACAACACATCAACCCTCATTACTTGCAGAGTCTTTTGAGTAACCAATGTGAAACTGATTGCGGATTGAGCGAAAACGTAGGGCCAAGATTAGGAAAAATCATCGCTATTGTTATTCAATGTCTCAAATCTCAATCTCAATTCTTTTATACCAATTCAATAGGGCCCTGACTTTGTAATTCGCTTAGGGCCTCCAAAAACGTTGGAACGGCTGCTTGGGAAGATGCTGTTGAGGGGTCGGGCATGCCACGTTTATTCCTTTTCTTGTGTTATTGTTAGATTTAGCTGCATTTTTGCTTCTTTTGTTCATTTAAGCTCATTTAACCCAGAAAATACAAAAGGAAGACAAAAGCACACTTTTTCCAACATTAGTACTAAAAAGGGCTAGTTTTATGCCTCATTTGATGTAATTTATATGTTGCATTTTACACACATCAGGGGGCAGCCGGCGTTTGCTTTCCTTTGGCTCGGCGGTAAAGAAGTCGGAGACCTCGATTCCTGGCGACAAATGTGAAGATGATGATGATTTTCCGGTAAGCCATGGTCCCTTTCTTCTCTTTTATTTTAGATCCAGCTCGATCCCCGTCTTCTCGGCCGTTTGATTTTCATTTCAGGATAGTAGTGGTGGTTGACAGTGGATATGGCAGGTGATAACGATGTTGAAGATGGTGGTGGTGGTGCAACACCACTCTCGGCGACCTCCTGCCGGCGTCGACAAGGGAGATGTTGATTGTTGTGATTGGTTTACTTCGAGTTCGTTTCACCTGCGGTAAAGACGTGGATGGGTCACAGTTTCGGGTCAACGTTAGTCAACGGGTCAGCTGGGTTCAGGTCAGCTGGTCAACGGACAAAGTGGGTGAAGTCGGCAGAATTTTGGGTTCTGTTATGGTCAGATTATCGGTTCAAGATTTTGGTTCTGGTCAACTCGGTCAACTCAGTCAACAGGAATCAACCCAGTCGCCTCGGTCAACTTAGCCGGTCCACTCAGTCAACGTTTCGACACGAGAGATTGGTAAAGGTTTAACGACGCGACTATTTATGTTATTTTTATAGTTTTTATTTATTACGTGAAAACGAGCTCGAACTGATTCAATTAAAGTATAGTTTATGATTTGATATATTTGACAAAATTTTATATATTATGATTGAATCTTGTTAGGTATTAAAAATATACCGACAACTTGTGTTGTCGGGGCCGTCCAAAAACAGAGGAAACGCTGTCCGTTTTTTGAGAAAATCAGTAAAATAAAATGCGTTTTCTTATAAAACAAAACCAATCGGATTTTACTTATCTTTTATAAAACAAATACAAGTGTATATTTATTTACAACAACACTTTATAACTTCCGGAAACGTCGATAACATTTCAAAGAACGTGTTTTATTTGAAAGCTGAACGCGAAACTTTTTATAAAACAAGTATAATTATTTATTTCAAACATCAAACAACTCAGATTCTTTTATAAAAATAAATATACATATATTTTGGCAAACATCTACGAGACGCAATAGATTATACGAGTTTACAATATGTTAATTTGATATAAATATTCGTTACATATACGTACTACTTCTCAAGACGACTAACGCGATTCTATCGGTATATTTATAAATTTTTATATAAATATTTATATATTTTAAATCTCTTGAAAACTAAGTACTTCCAAATCTTAGTAATTTCACCGACATTAAACGAAAATTAACAAGTATAACTTAATCATTTCTTTCAAGTTAACAACTTACCGTCGAATCATTCGGTTAGCGATTCAGCAGAGCTTGGTGACACATAGTTTAGCTACATCATTTTATTAGGAACTTATAGCTATTCAGTGTTAGGAATGTTATAGATTACACGCTAGCGAGTCATGTTTGGAAACGACATTATGGATGCACATTTAGCTAGCTTTGCACAAGGATATCAAGGTAAGTTCATAACCCCCACTTTTTAGAGTTTTATATTTTTATAAATGTTTTCGGGGGTGGAAAGAGATGCAAGTTTCGTAAAAATACACAATATTTTGATGAACGAAAACTATAGATTTCTAAACCATCTTGCAAATGAATGTTTACGAAAGGTTTATGTCGCAACCCCCGACCTTTACCCCGGGAGCGGAAGCCGCGAACCAGTCAAATGGTATCGGTGTTTATTAATTTGGCAGCGAAAATGAGACATCAGGACCGTAGTTAGGAAATATTATCAGAGTTTCAAAATACCAAACTTTTATAATAAATAAATGGGATAAAACCCAAGTTTCATTGATAATACATTGTTAGGGATAAACCCAAACTATTGAAAACATAAACTCCATTTTATTTAGGTAACTTTTATATCCACTTCTTTAAGCCTTAAGTGCTCCCCTGCTGGCCTCTATTAGCTTCACATTAAGTTACCTGAAACGCGTTTTAAAAAGGTTTTTATCAGCAAGAAATACTGGCGAGTGCATCCCAATTTAATCAAAACAAGCTTTTATAATTTTACAGTATTGAGAGCGATTACAATGTTTATATCTACCAATATACTCATTCAGTATTTGTCATGTTCACAGTTCCAAGAGTGTGGTCATGTTACTCATTGGCTAAGTCGTCGTCCAATAGTAACGGATTATAAGTAGTGTATACAAAACCCCACATACTAGCAACAATTGTAGAACACATAGACTCTATCACTGATAAGTATAATTTTGAAAACATTTGAGGTTTTGGTAAAACAGTTTGTTAGAAAAAGATAATGACTCACATTGTTGACTTAGGTAAAACTATAGCTTCCTGTTGCTTTTCCTGGTTATTATCTATTAAAATTAAACAATGCACACGTGTTAGTAAGATAACCCAAATCACATTAGCCTTACAACACGAGACAGAACTCCAACGAACTTAGTCAGGCAGAGCCTTGACATGCGTTACGGAGCCCTAGATCAATCGGGTAGGGTAACGAATCAGTGATCAGGGGTTAAAATACTTACAACGAGGTAGAGCTTCGTGTTTTAGGGGTATTATTCCTAGTAATATTCGCAGTATAGCTTTGAGAGAGAAAGAAAATTTGAACGAGGAAGACTGAGGCCTTCGGCCTCCTTTTATGAGCCCACAGGCTAAGCCTGTCGCGGCCCGCCAGCAATCCTAGCTAGGGCTTAGGCCCGGTTAGTCATGGGTATAGCCTTCACACGTTAAAGGACACGTGGCTTAAGGGGTTCCACCATCTGACACTCGGTCGCGCCCCGCGACTTACCTGGAGAACCATGTCGCGGCCCGCGAGCGATGGTTATATCTTGTTTTATTTGATTTTTATAAAAATTATGGTTATATGAGTTTAATTTAGCATATACGGGGTATATTAGGAGCGTTTAGGGGTGTTTTCGAGGATTGTTATATCCTCCCCACCTTGTTTTAAATCCCGTCCTCGAGATTCACTGGAACAGGTGTGGATGTTTCCGTTGCATTTCGGATTCGAGCTCCCAAGCCCTCTCTTTGAATCTCATTTCACTTTGACTAGAACTAATATCTTATGTTTGAGATTCTTGATCTTTCTATCTTCAATCTGAAGCGGTTTCTCTACAAACTTAAGTCTCTCGTTTACCTCTATGTCCTGAAGAGGTATCACTAAGGATTCGTCTGCTAAGCACTTTTTGAGATTACATAGATGAAATACATCATGTATTCCTGCCATTTCTTCTGGCAGTTGTAGCTGATAAGCTACTGGTCCTATTCTTTTGATAATCTCAAAAGGTCCAACATACCTTGGGCTTAGTTTTCCTCTTTTAATGAATCTGGCCACTCCTTTCCATGGAGAAACTTTTAACAATACCTTATCTCGAACTTGAAATTCCAATGGCTTTCGTCTGTTATCTGCATAACTCTTTTGACGATCTCGTGTTGTTTTTAGTCTTTCCTTGACTTGAATAATCTTGTATGTTGTTTCTTGTACTATCTCTGGTCCAGATAGTTGCTTTTCTCCAATCTCTGCCCAACAGATTGGAGTTCGGCACTTTCGTCCATAAAGTGTTTCAAACGGTGCAACATTGATGCTGGTATGATAGCTGTTATTGTAGGAAAATTCTATTGATGGTAAGTGATCGTCCAAATTTCCTCCGAAATCAATTACACAGGCTCTAAGAATATCTTCCATTGTTTTAATTGTCCTTTCGCTTTGTCCGTTCGTTTAAGGATGATAAGTTGTGCTTAGATTCAACCTGGTTCCCATTGCTTTTTGGAAACTTGTCCAAAAATGAGAAGTAAAACGGCTATCTCTATCAGACATAATAGATAAAGGAATTCCATGTAATGAAACTATTTCATTTACATATAACTTGGCTAACTGTTCCATACTGAAAGTTTCCTTTATCGGTAAGAAATAAGCAAATTTGGTTAATATGTCTATAATCACCCAGATTGTATCATTACCTTTTCGTGTCTTGGGTAATTTGGTAACAAAGTCCATTGTTATCAATTCCCATTTCCAAATTGGCATCTCTAATTGCTGCAATAACCTTGAGGGTTTCTGATGTTCATCTTTAACCTGTGAACAGGTTAGACATTTAGCAACATAGTTTGCTATATCCTTTTTCATTCCTATCCACCAGAAATTCTTTCTTAAATATTGATACATCTTATCACTATCGGGATTTATCGTATACTTAGACTTATGTGCTTCTTCTAGAATTCTGTGGCGTAGGTTTCCTTGTTTACGTATCCAGATCCTTTTCTTATGGAATCTCCAAATTTCATATGTTCCTTGTTCTAACTCCTTAATCATTCCTTTTAAACCTTCAGTATCGTCCTTGATTACTGTTTCCTGTAATTCTCTAATTTGCTCATTTAGGTCTATCTGCAGATTTAACCTGAGAGAGTGTACTCATTTTGGCTTTTCATAATACTTTCGACTTAAAGCATCAGCCACTACATTAGCTTTTCCTGCATGATATTGGATATCACAATCATAATCACTAACAATTTTCATCCAATGTCTCTGTCTCATATTTAATTCCTTTTTCCCAAAAACATATCTTAAACTCTTATGATCTGTGAAGACAACAAACTTACTACCGTAAGGATAGTGTCTCCAAATCTTAAGGGAAAAAATTATGGCTCCTAATTCTAGATCGTGGGTTGTATAATTCTCTTCGTGTCTCTTAAGTTGTCTAGAGGCATAAACTATAACCTTTTAACATTGCATCAACACACATCCGTATCCTAACTTAGACGCGTCACAATAGACTACAAAGTCTTCAGTTCTTTCTGGTAATGCGAGTATGGGTGTGTTGGTTAACCTTTGTTTTAAAATCCTAAATGCTTCCTCCTGTTTTGGTACCCATTCAAACTTAATTGATTTGCATGTCAGTTTGGTTAATGGAATGGCTATTCTAGAGAAATCTTGAATAAAACGTCTATACTATCCTGCCAATCTATTGGCGATTCATGGACTTTCCATTTGGTAATCGCCTCGATTTTTGTGGGATCCACATGAATTCCTTCATGGTTAACCAGATGTCCAAGGAATTGCACTTCTTGCAACCAGAATTCGCATTTTGAGAATTTAGCATAAAGCGTTTTCTTTCTCAATAATGTCAGAAGTATATGCAGATGCTCTGCATGTTCCTCTTTACTCTTAGAGTAAATTAGAATATCATCTATAAAGATAATTATGAATTTATCCAGGTAGGGTTTACATATCCTGTTCACCATGTCCATAAATGCAGCTGGGGCATTGGTTAAACCAAATGGCATAACTGTAAATTCATAATGACCGTACCTTATTCTAAAAGCAGTTTTAGGAATGTCTTCTTCATGTACTTTCAATTGATGATATCCTGAGCGTAAGTCGATCTTAGAGTCGAGCTCCTTGAAGTTGATCAAACAAATCATCGATTCTCGGTAATGGGTACGGATTTTTAATCGTAATCTTGTGTAATTCTCGGCAATCAATGCACATACGCATCAATCCATCCTTCTTCTTGACAAATAACACCGATGCTCCCCACGGCGAAGAACTAAGCTGTATAAAACCTTTGTCAAGTAGTTCGTCCAACTGTTTCTTCAGTTCCTGCATATCTGTTGGTGCTAGTCTATATGGTGCTTTGGCAATTGGTACCGCTCCTAGTATTAGGTGAATTCTAAATTCAACCTCTCTATCAGGCGGTAATCCAGGTAACTCTTCTGGAAAAAAGTCTGAGAATTTAGTTACTACGGGTGAAGAAACACGTAACTAATTTTAGGGTGGATTAGTTTGGTTTATGTTCCTTTCATAAGGGTTAATCTTCTTAAACTTTCTGACCTCAGGTTTGGTCCGATCTTCCTACAAAACAGAACACCGTTAGCTTGTTAAGAGGGGAATATGGGGGTTTCCCTCTTAACCAGACTCCGGCATGAGAATAAGTATCTGCTTTGAGGAAATAAGTGTGTGTTAAGAGTGAGAGTAGAGAGAACGAAATGTTTAACCTGTGCATGGAGGTCTCTATGTATAGCCGGAGAGGTGTAAGAGTAGATGGGCTGATGGGCCTTGGGCCGGAAGGCGACAACCAGAGAATATGCTCTTTGTCTCACTGGTATCGACCGTTAGTGTCTTCTAGAAGATCTCCGGTGCTGGCGCACCTTGATTGGAGCCATGTGTCCCAGTTGTCGGCCTTGTTGTCCCTCTACCATCCAGGTAAGTGGAGTTCATGGGGCAAGTGTCGCCGCCCCCTGATTGGTGCCACGTAGGCGTCCTTGTGTACTTTTTATCTCCTGCACGTCAGACGATCGTGGAGCACGATAGAGCACAGCCTTGAGGGCGCTAATTGGCTTACTCTTCTGCCACTTGTACCTTTTGTACTTTCTGAAGTGGCCTTGCGCTTTGACTCCGGCGTGACCTTTGTTGAGCATGTAAGTATCCCGCGCAGGGTTGCAGGGCTGAAGGCCCTTATTCAGAACACTAAGTGTGGAAACTGATGTCATCTCTTGCTTAGATCTCGCACGAGGTCTTATTCTGCTTGAGTAGCCCGCGCGGGTTGGAGATATTGATCAGCTTTACTGAGTAAGGAGTATGGTCCAGCGCGCGGCCTGATTGGTCTGCGCGGATTTTTGGGACCATACCGCTTCAAGTCCCCCCCAGTCCAGTGCTGCTCCATGCGCGAAGTAAATGGTTGGAGCTCTGGACTTAGAAAAAAGAGTGATATCTGTGAAAAAATGCTTGCTTGATTCTGGTAGGCGGCGCGTGTATAATCGCTTGGTAGTTATTACGGCGCGACTACCAGATTTTTCTGTTGATAATTCTCTGCTTTCGAGTTTAAGCGCAGGTTCATTGGGTAAGTGTGAATGTTGCGCAGCTTGGGTAACTTCTGCATGAAGTTTGTAGTAAAATTGAGCGGGAAAAACCTCGAAATTTGAATTCTGACAGGTTGGTGCAAAATGTCGCTGACGGCGACGTTTGAGTTGACTGCTGACACGGCCATCATCATGTTGTCATTGACGGTTCGGCTTTCCGTCAGTCAAGTGAGGCCCACGCGCGCATGGTAACCGTCACTCTGGGAATTCCGACGTACGTGGCAGCTGCTGATTGGATACGCGCGTGGTAAATCCGACACGTCTACTCATCGCATTAAATGCGATGAGTATATATAGTCGACGAGAGGAGAGAGGAGATCACAAACCTTTCTTATGTTTCTCTTTTCTCTCTATTCTTCTTTGAAGTATTCAAATCTTCATCAGTTGCATTAGCAGATCTTCAAGTTGTTCTTTGAATATTCAAGTTTTCCAGAAAATATTCAAATCCTTTATCTGCATATCTATGGCTGAAGAAGAGAATCCAGGTGATGAAGGTCCCCTCCGTGTCCTCAAATGGGACCAGGGTTTGTTTGAACAAATTACCAGAGGATTTCGGTTTCCACCGGAATGGGATGCACGGTATCCCAGTCAGAATCAAACAGCCGCCGACGCACCGCCGGGGTATATTACCCTCTTTGAAGATTTCTTTTTACAAGGCAACTTCCGGTTGCCGGCAACGGAGTTTATGGCCCATATTCTTCATTACTATGGGTTCCATATATCTCAGATGAGTCCACCCGGTATGGTGAGGGTGCGACACTTCGAGTTCTTGTGTCGGTCTCATGACATAGAACCAACAGTGGAGAAGTTCAGGGTTTTCTACCAGTTGATTAGGAATATGGGATTCTATTCCTTTGGCAACCGTGGTACAGCCAAGAAGATTCTGCTAAATCCTCCCAAGAGCTTTCATGATTGGAAGCAGAAGTTTTTCTTCATTAGAGAAGAGGTTATTCCGATTGCGATAATCTTCCGCGCACCGGACACACCCGAGAAGGAGGAACTGGCGATTCCTAAGAAAGAAGACTGGTACTTGAAGCTCACTGCCACACCTAATCGAGTTTTTGGTGAGAACGTCTTGGTCGCGGCGCGAATTAGTGACAAGTGGCCAGAAGACAGCAACAAAGTGCCTGTTTTGAAGTTTCAAGATAGAGGTTTGTCATTTCTTTGGTTATTCCCCTTTCCCTTTTCTTAATTTGCGCTTAAGTGTTTGATTTCCTTGCAGAAGTGCATCTTTACCAGCCTACTTTCCCCACCTTTGGTGGGTCTATGGGCGTGCGCCCGCTGGAACTTGGGGAAGAATATTGGTACGAGCGCATCAAGGACCATTTTTTTTCCTCCTACCGGAGGTTTTTCTAATCCTCCCACTGCAACCGAAGGTGCGCATCTACCCAACCCCAGGCCCTTGCGTACTGTGACTTCCGCTGGGAAAGAGATTCTTTATCTTTCTAGCGAGGAGTCTGTAGGGTCTTCAAATGGGGAGCTAAGTTCCTAGTCTAACATCTTTGCAGGTGTGTTGCATGACCTTGGGATTGATCCATAGGAGAAGAAGAAGAAGAAGAAGAAGAAGCCAAACAAGAAGAAGAAGAAGGTGATTACCATCGATGCTGAACCAAAGCGCAAGAAAGGCGGGAGTAGCCGCGCAACTGGTGGTGTTTCTGATAAAGGTACTCACCGATTTCGGCAGAGTAACCTAGACGATTACGTTGTTGCAGGTGACTCACTTGAGGGTTTGTCCCGTATAGGTGAGAAGAAAACCAGCGCTACTGGCTCGAAAAGTTCAGGGAGCGCGGGTTCAAGGAACCCAGATGTTGGCGCTACTCCTTCATCCATCGCGCTGGATGAAGAAGAAAAGGAACCTGCTGTCAAGTTGATAAGCAGAAAGAGAAGCAGAGAGGAGACTGCTGTGAGCGCGCAGGTGCCGCAAAAGACTGGGGAAGCCCCAGTAATAGGCAAACAGAGCAGTCTGCGCTCTCTCTACAAATTCTCTTCGGGTTATTGTTATGACTTCCTTCATGCTTTCTTTAATGAAATTTCTTTTTAACACTTGGTTTCTGCAAAGGCCAAGAAGAAAACCCCTGAAAAGAAGGGTGTTGAGTTTAAGGACCCCCAAGAACCGGCGCAGAAGAAACCCAAGTTTGTGATCAAGCCTCTTAAGTCTGCTGAGTTGGAGGCTGAGAAAGAGAGAGACAAAGAAAAAGAGAAAGAAAAAGAGAAGGAAAAGGAGAAAAAGAAGAAGGCGGTTGAGAAGCCTGTCAGTGATAAATCTAAAGAGACCGAGACCGTTGCTACTACCACACAGGAGAAGGTGCAGGGTCCGGAGGTCGTGCACATTACAGGGCTTGACCAGCCCCTTCATGAAAAAAAGAAAGAAACTACTCGGGGGAAGGGACCCGAGGTTGTTAAGCCAACCGAGCCTGCGCAGGTTGATGCCCCCACCCAAACTGTTCAAGTGACTTCTGTTGTTGGGGGATCGGCTGCTGTTGCGCATAAAGAGACTACCACTACTGCAGGTGGTGCAGGTGCGGCTCGTGGTGCTAGAGGGTCCATGCCACAGACTCCTATCGGTCCTAAGGATACCTTAGGCGATATTTATTACAAAACCTACACCGAGGAGGCTCGCGGTGATGCTCCACACCAAGCTCCATGGGGCTTAAAGCAGAAGGACACATCCTTGGAGTTTGGGGCATGTCGCAATTGGTTTTTAAATTCATTCCCTCCCGGTGAGGTTAACCGGCAAAGGGCGCGAACTCAGGATGGGTTATACCATGCCTACGTTGTTGGAGAAGCCAATACCCGCGCCGCTAACCACCAAATTGTGCGCGAGTGGCGTATGATGGTTAAAGAGCGGGGTGATTGGGAAAAATATCATGATCGTTTGTTGAGGCAGGTTAAGGACTTTGAGAAGATGAAGAGCTCGTTTGCTGAGGAGAAGGTCGCCTTTGATGCGGAGAAGAAATCTGAGGAATGGGGTCGTGAGGGTTTGAGAAGCAAACTGCGCGCTGCTAAAGAGCTCTTGTCAAAAGAGCGTGCTGACTGGAAAGAGGTCTGCAAAAAGGATAATCAGCGCATGTATGCTGCTCGTTCCAAGATCACCGACCTTGAGGCTCAGAATGCCACATTAACAAAGAAGGTTGAGGATGTTGAAGCTGACAAGGAGCGCGTTGAGGTTCAACAACCTTAGCCTTTTCTTTTTTGTTGTTTTTTACCTGTCAAAATATTACTAAGGCATTATTCTACCCCTCGCAGGCTGAGTTAAAGGCGTAGGTGGCCATCAAGGACAAAGACTTGCATGCCAAGGATGTCGAGATTGCGGAGTTAAAGCGTAGATTGCGTGAGCAGACTGACAAGAGTGAATCCTTGGAGATTGATTTGGAAGCTGAAAGGGTGAAGGCTGCTACCGCTGAGGAGGCCAAACAGAGGGTCGACGAGGCGCGAGATATTAGTACCTCTGCCCTTAATGTAGCCCAAAACAATTATGTCGAAGCTCAAGCAATCGTGGACACTCTAGTTTCTGACTCCGAATGGTTGCGTAGTAGAGGGGTAGTACTGGTAAGGTTCCCCTCTCCTAACTTGGTCTTTATTTTTTGTTTTCTTGATTCTTATATGTTGCCTCTTTTGCAGATGGCTAACTCCATTCTGAATGATTCTGAGCTGGATGCGGCTGTTGCCGCTCTCATAGATGCCTCACGCGTGGTTTGGCATCGTGGAGGTTATCTAGAGTGTGCACAACACGTTGAAGAGGCATTTGGACAAGCGTTTTGTTGGTGCATATGTCTGTCAACTTCGTCTTGTATCGAGTCTTGTGTCTAGATTGGATAGATTGGAGCTCAGTAGGCTAGTTTATAGGAAATTGGAGTTATTGAACCATTTCGCACGAAATGGCAGAAGCCATTTCGTACGAAATGAACATTGTCCATTTCGCACGAAAAGGATTATAGTCATTCCATGCGAAATGCAACTCCTATAAATAGCTGAGCTTTCAAATCATTTGTAACAGTTCCGGATTCCAGAGCCGAAGTGCTGCTGACGTATCGTTTGATCTGTAATCGTGTCAAATCAATATGCAAGACAATTAAAGTGATTCTGTGTGTAAATCAAGCTGATTCAAAGTCGATACGTTTGTTTCCGCCTCTCGTATTGATTAGAACTCTTCTGAACGACTCATTTTGGTCGTACAAACGATCCTACAAGTGGTATCAGAGCTCAGGAGGAAGAGTTCTTACAAAATCAGTTTGATTTCACCAAAATTTCTGACTTCTACTCATTCTACTTCACACTTTTCAAAATTAAACAATATCTTACGGTCAAAATGGATTGAATTTCACATATAACGTGCGAAACACAGTTTTAAACAATCCTTGAAAGAATCAGACTTAAAATCGTCCTATATCTTGATCAATTTGTCAAAAATCCGGATAATTGAATGACATCAGCATGATTTCGCACGAAATGGATTTCCATTTCGCTTGAAATTGCCATTCCGTTTGAAAGAGACATCATTTCGCTTGAAAAGAACTTTCATTTCGCATGAAATAGTCCATTTCATGTGAATCAGATTATCATTTCGCACGAATTGCACCTTGAGACCTTCATTTCGCACGAATTGGACCCATTCCGCTTGAAAAGGCCATTTCGCACCAAAGTCATTTCGTTTGAGATCCCATTTCGTTTGAAACTCCATTTCGCTTGAACTTTGTAAACTTGTGAAACTTGTTACCGAAACATGGAAGAAGAGTTTTATAACGCGTTTGCTACTACTCCAGCTGCTCCAATCACAGTTGCTGAAACTCTTGAAATCGAAAATGAAACGGGAACATCTTAAAAGCCTCCAAAGCTTATGTACATCGAGGATTTTATAGGATGGCAAAACCGTTTTGAAACATGGGTGCAAGCGTATAAGTTTGATGCATGGGTTTCGTTGGACAAAGATTACGTTAAAACGATAGATGACCGTGGAAATGAAAAATCTTTAAGTGATTATTCAGCAGCTGAGAAGTTAAAATACACCAGTGAAAAAATGATGATTAGCATTCTCCAACAAGTAGTAAAAGAAGATATCTTTGTTTTGCTTCAACATGAGAATACTGCTAGATCAATGTGGTTGGCATTGATTCAAAAGTTTAAAGGAAGTGCTGATATGATTAAAAATAAATGTGCATTACTAAAGAAATCATTTGATATGTTTACAGCTTTTGAAGGTGAAACAACAAAAACGACGATCGATAGATATTGGCATCTTGTTCAGGAAATGAGAAGATTGTAAATCAAGAAAGACGACGATGAATGGGTTGATAAGCTAGCCGATGCACTACCACAGAATAAATGGGGAACATATTTGTTGATTCTGAAACATATGAGAAAATCTGAAAGTATGAATTTGAGTAAGTTCATTCAGAAGATTGAAGAACACGAATTGGATGTTCAGAAAACTGCTATCATGAATAATCCAAATGCTCATCAAGATGTTAGTCTATATTATAGAGGAAGCAAATTTGAGACTACTAAGAGTC
The DNA here is from genome assembly GCA_030545235.1 of Helianthus tuberosus. Classification (NCBI taxonomy): domain Eukaryota; kingdom Viridiplantae; phylum Streptophyta; class Magnoliopsida; order Asterales; family Asteraceae; genus Helianthus; species Helianthus tuberosus. The sequence continues at coordinate 65,545 of JARYGA010042347.1, forward strand.
CGAAGATTAAGACTGCTTTCAGTGCTGATAGTTCTTCCGGAATAAATGTTAGCACTACAACTCAGAGTGGTGGATTTTCTTCATCTTATTCAAGTTTTGATCCAAATTTTTCAACACCAAGTTCTCAACAACAGAATTCAACAAATCTGCAATGCAATGTTACATTGAATATACAAAATGGTCAAAATATCTCTCCAGAAATAGCTAAGCAACACATGGCATCACTTGTTACTATGTTAGAATCGTATGAAAGCTTAGTTGCTGGACGAATTGGAAATTCGATACTCACCAAAGAGGATTATGACCAGATTGATGCTGAAGAACTTGAGTTGATGGACATCAAGTGGTGTTTAGCAAGTGCTGTAAGAAGAGCAGAAAAATTTACACAAATCACTGGTAGAGATGATCTCCGTGATGTTGCTACATCTCCGTTAGGATTTGACAAATCAAAGGTTACTTGTTTTCGTTGCCGAGAAAAGGGACATTTTAAACGAGAATGCACAAACAGAGAAGCAACCGGAAGACAAGATCCGTTTGGAAACAACGGTTATCATCGAAAATCAATTTATCATCAAGTTGCTCAACAATCGTCATCATCTCGTGCTATTGAAGATGGAAAGAAGAAAGCTTATCTTGTAAATCAAGATGCTGAAAGATTGGCAGAGGGATTTAACTGGGATAAATACATTCCAGATAAAGAATACTTAGAAAAATCAGCTTTTGTTGGTCAAATTTTGGAAGAAGAGTCAGTCAAATCTAAGCCGAAAAGAACACCGATTTTTAAGGAATTAGGATGTGATGCAGACACCGATGACGAAGAAGAGTATATCAATAAAGCTAGAAAAGGTCAGGATACTTATAGTTTTAATTTGTTTTTTGCAGATAAGATCGAGATGTTGAATGAGAAAAAGGCTACTAGAATGAAGAGAGAATTGGAAACAAGAAGAATTGCTGAAGAAAAGGCAAAAATGGAAGCTGAAAAAGCAAAAGTTGAAGAAAATTCGACTGAAAAGGTCAAAGATGAAGAGTGTGAGGTAAAAGTAGAATTTGATGAAGAACCAATGATTGAGAAGGTGGTGGGGAAAATTGTTGAAGTGGAGAAAATAGTTGATAAGATTGTCGAAGTTGAAAGAATAGTCGAAGTTGAAAAAATAGTCGAAGTTGAAAAAATCGTTGAAGTTGAAAAGATTGTCGAAGTTGAAAAGATTGTCGAGGTCACAAAACCTTGTCTGAAATGTTTGGAACCATGCAAACAGTGTGAAGAAAAAGACAAGAAGTATAGTGAACTAGAAGAGTTGAAAGAAAAATTGTTGTTTGATGTGAAATACGTAAAAGAATCATATGATGTGCTGAACAGAACGGTTGATAATTTGAACAAGACAAATCTAGAAATGGGAGCTGCTTCAACGATGATGAGTTCAACATTAATGGCTAAGCAGAAGGTCATCAATGAGTATATTGAACATTGTGCAAAACGAAAGCAGGATTTGGAACTCGAAAAGATTGAAAATGAAAGAATCAAATGATTGCTGCTGAGTTATACAACTTGTGATTATTTGATTGATAGAGTTTATCCTACTGTTGCAGGTCTTGAAGCTTTTCAAGATAAAAAGACGGAAGATACGGATACTGGTAAGAAACAAAGTGTCAAGTATAACAAGTGTCCGCCTCCGATCTGGGAAAGTTATTCTCCCAGAAAGCCAAATGAGGAACGATTAAAAAAAGCAGTCAACATAAAGTTAAAGTCTGAAACCATTGATGAGTTACCAGACAACATTGACGTCACATTCACAGCGTCTGACACTGATCATGAGTCTGAGTTATTAAAGAAAGTGGTCGATCAGGTGTTGGATATGGATGAAGAGTCAAAGTCGGAGTCTAAATCTGAAAGTTCGAGTTCATCAGACAAGAATCCAAGTTCACCAGTCAAACGGGTTTACAATAAAGAATTTATGTTATCAAAATCTAATTTGAATGACGAACCAATCAAAGTAGCATATACTTTGAATGATTCAGACAAATTATATTCTGATGAAGAATTTCCAATAAGAAGTGTCAAAATTGAAAAGATCAATCAGGTTTTCAAACTAACAGAAATTAATATTTCTGAAATAAAAGATGTAAATCTTAATGAAAAACCTAAAAAATACACTTCAAGAGTTCAACAGAGATTGAACAAGAAAAAAGGTTACAGTTCTGGTTTTGGTTTTCAAAAGAAACCAAACCATAACAGTAATTTCAAAAAGAAGGGATTAGGTTTTATTCCACCTGAAAATTATAAAAATGAGAAAAATTATAAACCAAAAAACAAATTTGTTTCAGGTACAAGTTCAGAAGAAGAGAAGGAGAAGCAGTTCAGAAAACAGTCAAACAAAGAGTTTTTCGCTGAAAGACAAAAGACTGTGATGAAGGAATCTGAACCGAAGGTTGAAAGAAGAACCTGTTACAAATGCAGAATGTGACAACTGTGTTCTGTAATCACCGTATAATGTAAAACAATGTTGATTATCAATAAAACAATGTGCTTTGGTGTTATTATATGTGTAATTGTGTTTAATGATTTTACAATTTGATTCGATTCTGATTTCAAGCTTTAAATCACTTTCTGGAAGGTTATACGCAAACTGGTGCGTAAACGCAATCAGTTTAACGCGACGTACACTTCGGAACTGTGACGTAAGCCAAACATACCTTAAATACCCTTTACATAACTTAGAAATAAGTTTCGAAGGATTCGGTATGGCAAAAACGTGTTTATTTGAACTAAAGAACTAATTACGACAAAACTGCGAAACGAACGTTGGTGACCGCCCGGATAATATTTAAATCCCAAAAATATTCTGTTATGATTAAAATTTTATTTTTAATCAGGTTCGTGTTGAAAAATAAATTAAAACGCTTAAAAACGTTATTTTTCAAGTTTAAGCGAGTACCGCGTGTTACTAGTGCTTCTACTACAAAACGCAGACAACGCAGCCAGTCTCGGCAACTGAAATTTATTTCAGTAATATTTTGGCGAGTTTATTTTTATAGAATAATAAAAATAATTTAGAACGCCATAAACCAGGATTTAAACGCTAGATAAAATACCCGGTATCCAGTTAAATACATGTTTTTATCTAATTTACCAAACAAAATTACACTTAACCCCCCCCCCCTTCAAATATTACGGTCACATGGATGGGTGACCCCACCAAATATTTCATAAATCTTGCAAGATCTCTAAATATTTTATTTGATCTTATGTGACAACTGTTAGTGCATGCCTTCATTCTCATATCTTCTAAATCTCTACATATCTTACAAGATCATTCCTTTCTCATTCACACTCATATCCTTCTCTCTCCTCTCTCCCAAACGGTCCACACCACCACCTCCCATCTTCATTTTTTCGCAACTTTGTTCATCAAGATCTAAAGGAGTTTCCAAGGTGTTTTCAAGTGATTTCAAGCTCCATATCATCAAAACCTCATCCCACAACCTACTTGAATCTTGAAGGTATAACACTTATGTTTAAATCATATTCTTGATTCTTGGTTGTTCTTGATGATTTGAAGTTTCTCTTGAATCTGGGAATTTTCACAAACTTGAAATCTAAAATGAAATGGGTCATGATACAAATAAAAATGGTGATGTTTATGTGTGTGTGTGTATGACCGTACATGTATATACATGTGTGTATGAGTTTTGAGCTTTATTTTGATAAGTACATGTTTAGGTTGTTGCTTGTTCTTGAATAATAGTTAAAATGCAAGTGGTTGATGATCTATGTATGATATGATAAATGTTCAAATACATCAGCAAATAAACATAAATAAGTTTCATTTTGGATGCATTTAGTTCATGTAAAATGATGATGCTATGATAGTGTGCTTTAGGAACTTATACATGAGAATACATGTTGATTTAAAGCTTAAGAAATGGTTAAAAATGATTGTATGACAAAAATATTTTTGAACAGGTTATAAACACTTAAAATAACATTATTTGGTATATTATAATGGCATGAAACTTTGACATAGGTTTGATAGCTTTGCATGTTGTACATATAGCTTAAAAAGTGGTAAATTATGTGTCATTTGCATGATTTATGTGCTTTATGTAAGACCTGCACTATCATGATTATAACCACTATTTTATTCAGTAAATAGCATGGGTTATGTTAAAATTTCAAGTCGTTTCGATTTGGGATGGTTCGGGTAACGTTCGATGCAAAACTATGCGGTAAAACGGTTAAAAGTTGGCTTTTCGGAGGATTTTTATAAAACTCTTTTAGATCAGTAACGAAACTGATATTTTTGCTATACAAATAAGTATTTTAACTTGTATTAACTTTACTTGGTGTTTGGTTAGTCATACGTGACTTCCGACGCCCAAAAATGTTACCGAATCGCTAAAATAAGTGTTTTTCGACATACACTATAATGGGTTGTTCATGGGTAAATTCTATGTGTTACAAGGTGCTATGTGTTTTACAATATGTGTATGATGATGTGCTAGTGTTAACAAGATTATGTGCATTACGCTTGAGTATATATATATATACAAATACACCAAAATAATCAAAAATAATAACTTTTCGAGAAATCTCAAAGTTTAGTGAAAATTCTAAGTATCGGAGAAACTTATGTATTTTGTGGGTTTTTGATTATTAAATCATTCTTATTTAATTTAGGACGAATAAACAATTTGAGGGATTGTGTTAACATATAAAACGCACCCAAAGGTAAGTACATAGATTCCCCTCTTTTACATGTTTTCGATTGTTTTGGGGTGATTCATATGTATCAAAATGATTTCAATATTTTACGATGATTTCAAAAACGATTACGATGGTTTATACTAAACTAATAACGATTTCGACAATGTGAACGAACTTGTTGGTTGTAGTTACATAACGAATGACATTCATTAATTTTGGCCGAACCGACCAGTATTAGGTTATGGTACCATAGGATCCGACAAATCCCGTTATCAGACTGCACCCATGGTTATGTGTGGGTTAAGTGGGTAACGACTGAACCTGATGATTTTTAACTTACCCTTTGGTGGTTTGTTAATACGAGTTGAACGATGAACGAGTCACGAAGGTTTGAATGTTATTAGCGAGACGACCAAAAGTAGTTTTTCACAATTAAAACGAGAACGATTGGAACGAGAACGATATTAAATGATAGTACGATTTTGAACGATTGAACGATTATGAACGATTTAAACAAATGAATGATGATCTATAACGAGAACGAGTTAAACGATGTCACACAAGGATGTTTACGAAACTATATAAACCATACGAGTTTTATTACGAGAACGATTTATGATTTGGTTTACATAAACAAATGTTTTGGGTTAAGATTCATGGCATCGAAGTTTATAAATTATAACCAATCTGTTTTGACTTGGTTATTCATTTTACAATACAAACATTTTACAAAACAAGGTTTCAAATATCGATTAACGAAGTTGTACGAGATATTTCAACGAGCCATGAATCTGACACTCACACAAAAACTATGTGCACGCAAGCATTTCTTTGCTGACTTTGTTTTTACATATGTTTCAGGTGATGTTGCTTAATTTTGATTGCGAATAGGATGCATGCTCACTTAGGACTGGACGAGGCCTTAGTGATTTAATAAAGATGATAGACTATGTTTGACTTGCTTGTTTAACTTTAAGACAATGTTTAATATTTAATAAAACGAAACTCTTTCGTATCCATGGTTTGAAACAATAATTCTGTTACAACACTCCCCGACGTTTCCGCCACGATTTGTTGTTTTACGTGGTCGGGGTGTGACAGAAGAGTTGGTATCAGAGCCAATGGTTATAGGGAATTAGGTTATTAGTAATGTTTTGACCTAGACTATAACTTTCTAAGACCCCAACGCAAGTTGAATTGCGTTTAGATTTTTTAAAACAAAACCGTCACCTTAGGTGATAACCACAACGAGAACACAAAATCCGAATCTGCTTCGAAAATTAATCATCCGTTCTAGGATAATTGATTACTAGGTTTTGAACCCTCTGTTGTAAGGTTTTGAACCCTTCCAGTTTGACTCATTTTTGGCTTAGTGCCTTCTGAGTTTTCAAAATCTCGTCAAGGTTTGGGTCTAAATAATGTGAACACGTGCAAACTGGAAGAGTGAATGCCTGTACCCTGAGTTTTCTGTCTAAGGCTAGAGTGTTCGTACAAATCCACATAATCGGACCACTCACTCTTACCTGGGAACTCTTGGGGTGAGTGTTCACTTATAGGCGAGCATGTCTTCGCGATACATTATTTTGATTCATTACTTTGATTAGTCACTGCGTGTCGTTTGTCTGTTCGAGGTAACGAACAAATGATCGCCTTCCTTATGTTTCGTCGATATTTTCAATACCTCTTTTGTTTTTCCTAATTGTCGACCTCACTCGTTTCTCATATTTCCTTGTTAGACAATGCCTCCTCGACGTGATGCACAATCTTTTACTGCTGAAGAAGTCGCAGCCCTTGTCTCGCAGCAAATGGCTGATGTGCTTCCAGGCGTTGTGACCCAAATCCACGAGCTATACAACAACAATAATAACAATGCACAATGTAATTTCAAGAATTTCAATTCTGCTAAGCCGCTAAAGTTTTCTGGGTCGCAAGGAGCAACTGCGCTCCTTCAATGGTTCGAAAGTATCGAGAACACATTCAGACATGTGCAATGTCCAAATGTGCGTAAGGTTGAATTTGCATCAAGTGTGTTTGAGAAGCGTGCTCTTACTTGGTGGAACGGAGTGATGCGCAACAGGGGTGCCGAAATGGCATTGGCACAAACATGGGAAGAGCTTCGAGCTCTCATGATGAGAGAGTTCTGTCCCCGTTATGAAATTCGAGCTTTGGAACGAGAGTTTGACGATCTAAAACAAGATGGGGGAGAACACCGTGCGTATACGGATCGATTTGAGGAACTCAGTCTTTTGTGTCCTACTATGGTTACCCCGTTGGAGAAAGCGATAGAGAGGTATATCGATGGTTTACCCGATTCCATACAGGATATTGTGACTGGCGTTAATCCTACTACTGTTCGTCACGCGATCGAGCTATCTACTACCCTGACTGAGTCGCAAGTCAGGAAGGGTAAACTTACCCGCAACGGTGATAAGAAGAAGTCGACCGAATCTGTCAAGGAAAAGGGTAAGGGTAAGAAAGGTGAGTCGTCGAAGAAGTCAAGAAAGCGAAAGGGTGCTCAGAACTTTGCAGTTACTGCTCAGAACCCTCAGAACCCACCAGCTCAACCACCTGCGAAGAAAGCATATGCTGGTACCGCACCTCATTGTGCTCACTGCAACGGTCATCATGTTGCACAACAAGCTTGTAGGCAATGCACAACGTGTGGTAAGCTTGGGCATCTGGCCAACATCTGTCGTTTGGGTCAGAATCAGATTGTTCAGAATCAAGCTCAAGTTCAGGGGAATGCTGCTAGATTCCCACCGGGTTCATGTTTCAATTGTGGAGAGTTTGGTCACTTCCGCAACAACTGTCCGAGGCTGGTGAATGCAAACGTGAATGCTAATGCGAACCCGAATGCGAATGTCAACGCAAATGTGAATCCCGCTCGTGGGCGAGCGTACAATCTAAATGCTAATGAAGCGAGGGCTGACAACGAGGTGGTTAATGGTACGTTTCTTGTTAACAAATGACCTGCATCTATTCTTTTTTATTCTGGTGCCGATAGAAGTTTTGTTTCATTATCTTTTAAACCTTTGCTTGCGATACCTAGAACTAAACTGAGGAAACCCTTATCTGTCGAAGTTGCTACTGGTAAACCTCTTGTTCTCGATTCTGTTATTCGTGATTGTAAGTTAAACCTTGATAACCATATTTTTCCCATTGACCTCACGCCGATGCAACTTGGGAGTTTCGATATTATCGTGGGGATGGATTGGTTAACCAAACATCATGCTGAGGTGGTTTGTTTCAATAAGATTATCCGTATTCCTCTTCCGTCTGGCGATGTTCTGGAAGTTCGTGGCGAGAAGCCATCTGGTGATTTGAAGCTTATGTCATGTACAAAGGCCCAAAGTTATTTGCGAAAAGGATATGTTGCTTTCCTGGCACATGTCACCGAGGAGAAAGGCAAGAGCAAGAGTATTCAGGATATTCCGATTGTTCGGGATTATCCAGAGGTGTTTCCCGATGAACTGCCTGGTTTGCCTCCGGTTCGTCAAGTCGAGTTTCATATTGACCTTGTACCTAATGCCAACCCGATTGCGAAAGCACCTTATCATCTTGCACCGTCGGAGATGCAAGAGTTATCGAAACAGCTTCAAGAGTTGTCTGATAAAGGATTCATCCGTCCGAGCTTTTCGCCTTGGGGAGCTCCTGTCCTCTTTATGAAAAAGAAAGATGGATCTTTTCGAATGTGTATCGATTATCGTGAGCTTAATAAGCTTACCATCAAGAATCGATATCCCCTACCTAGAATTGATGATCTCTTCGACCAGCTGCAAGGTGCTTCATGCTTTTCCAAGATCGATCTACGATCTGGGTATCATCAACTTCGTGTACTCAAGGAAGATATTCCCAAAACTGCATTCCGTACGAGATATGGGCACTACGAGTTCACTGTCATGCCTTTTGGTTTGACAAATGCCCCAGCTATCTTCATGGACTTAATGAACAGGGTTTGTAAACCTTATTTAGATAAGTTCATCATTGTGTTCATCGACGATATTCTCATTTATTCAAAGTCTCGAGCCGACCACGAGCAACACCTTCGTTTGACATTAGAACTCCTAAAGAAGGAACAACTTTTTGCTAAATTCTCCAAGTGTGAATTTTGGCTTAGAGAAGTTCAGTTTTTGGGTCATATAGTCAACGAGCAGGGTATTCATGTAGATCCATCCAAAATAGCAGCTATTAAGGATTGGAATACACCGACGACACCTACAGAGATTCGATCATTTCTTGGTCTTGCTGATTATTATCGTCAATTCATTTCTAATTTCTCGAAGATCGCGGTTCCACTCACTGCTTTGACTCAGAAAAATAATCCTTTTGAGTGGGGACCTAAGCAAGAAGAAGCGTTCCAAACGCTGAAACGGAAGCTCTGTGATGCTCCTGTTTTATCTCTACCTGAGGGAAACGATGATTTTGTTGTCTATTGTGACGCGTCGAATCTAGGACTTGGTTGCGTTCTTATGCAACGAGGTAAAGTCATAGCTTACGCGTCTAGACAACTGAAAATTCACGAGAAGAACAATACGACTCATGATCTTGAATTAGGAGCTGTGGTTTTCGCACTTAAAATCTAGAGACACTACCTCTATAGAACGAAGTGTGTGGTTTTCACAGACCACAAAAGTCTCCAGCATATTCTCCATCAGAAGGTGCTGAACATGAGGCAACGACATTGGGTTAAACTTTTAAACAATTATGATTGTGAGATCCGCTACCATCCTGGTGAGGCGAATGTCGTAGCCGATGCGCTTAGTCAAAAGGAATGAGTCAAGCTTCATTTTGTTCGAACTCTATCTGATATTCAATCTCGTGTCCTTCAAGCTCAATGATCTTGTGTGATCAAAGACTTATTGAAATATGAACTACCGCTTCAACTCGAACTTAAACTCGAAACGAAGGACGATGGGTTGCTATATTTCAAGGATCGTTTGTGGATTCCGGAACAAGACGATCCTCGCACCTTGGTAATGGACGAATCTCACAAGTCTCGATATTCTATCCATCCTGGTGCTGATAAAATGTACAAGGATCTTCGTACTCAGTTCTGGTGGCCTGGTATGAAGAAGGATGTTGCCTTGTATGTATCGAAATGCCTAAGTTGTCTCAAAGTCAAGGCTGAACATCAACGACCTTCTGGTTTGCTTGTATAACCAGAGATACCGGTTTGGAAGTGGGAGAACATTGCAATGGATCTCATCACTAAGTTACCGCGTACATCTAAAGGTCACGATGTTATTTAGGTTGTTATCGATCGATTAACAAAATCAACTCATTTTATACCGATTCGTGAGGATCTATCTGCTGATAAACTTGCAAAGATTTATGTTAATGAGATTGTATCACGGCATGGTGTTCCTTTGGATATCATTTCCGATCGTGATGCTCGGTTTTCATCTCATTTTAGGAAGACCATGCAATCTGCTTTGGGAACCCAACTAAATCTAAGCACTGCTTATCATCCCCAAACAGATGGTCAATCTGAGAGAACGATTCAAACTTTGGAGGATATGCTTAGAGCATGCGTGATAGACTTTGGTGGAAATTGGGATTCTCGTCTTCCACTGATCGAGTTCTCTTACAACAACAGTTATCATGCTAGTATTAATATGGCACCATTTGAAGCTCTCTACGGTAAAAAATGTCGTTCACCTGTCTGTTGGAATGAGATCGGCGATAATCTTGTGACAGACAAAAATCAAGAAAATCCGCAATAATCTTGTGACAGCTCGAAGCCGTCAAAAGAGTTATGCAGATATGCGATGCAAGCCCTTAGAATTTCAAATCGGAGACCGTGTCCTACTCAAGGTGTCACCTTGGCAGGGAGTGGTGAGATTTGGAAGGAAAGGGAAACTTGCACCCCGATATGTTGGACCATTTAAGATTGTTGAAAGAATTGGAAAGGTTGCCTATCGACTAGAGCTACCTCCAGAGCTTGGAAATATTCATCCGAATTTTCACGTGTCCAATTTGCGAAAGTGTTTAGCTGATGCTGATCTTCACATTCCTCTCGACAAGATTCAAATCGATAAAACGATGCACTTTGTCGAGAAACCTGTGGAGATAGTGGACCGTACATTCAAACAGTTGAAAAACAAACGGATTCGATTGGTCAAAGTTTGATGGGAATTCAAACGTGGCCCCGAGTTTACTTGGGAACGTGAGGACCAGATGAAGACGAAATATCCGTATTTGTTCTCACAAGTTTCCTCTAAATAAAATTTCGGGACGAAATTTCCTAAAGTAGGGGAGACTGTGACAACTGTGTTCTGTAATCACCGTATAATGTAAAACAATGTTGATTATCAATAAAACAATGTGCTTTGGTGTTATTATATGTGTAATTATGTTTAATGATTTTACAATTTGATTCGATTCGATTCTGATTTCAAGCTTTAAATCACTTTCTGGAAGGTTATACGCAAACTGGTGCGTAAACACAATCAGTTTAATGCAACGTACACTCTGGAACTGTGACATAAGCCAAACATACCTTAAATACCCTTTACGTAACTTAGAAATAAGTTTCTAAGGATTCGGTATGGCAAAAACGTGTTTATTTGAACTAAAGAACTAATTACGATAAAACTGCGAAACGAACGTTGGTGACCGCCCGGATAATATTTAAATCCCAAAAATATTCTGCTATGATTAAAATTTTATTTTTAGTCAGGTTCATGTTGAAAAATAAATTAAAACGCTTAAAAACGTTATTTTTCAAGTTTAAGCGGGTACCGCGTGTTACTGCGTAACACAGTGCTTCTACTGCAAAACGCAGACAACGCAGCCAGTCTCGGCAACTGAAATTTATTTCAGTAATATTTTGGCGAGTTTATTTTTATAGAATAATAAAAATAATTTAGAACGCCATAAACCAGGATTTAAACGCTTGATAAAATACCCGGTATCCTGTTAAATACCTGTTTTTATATAATTTACCAAACAAAATTACACTTAACCCCCCCCCCCCCTTCAAATATTACGGTCACATGGATGGGTGACCCCACCAAATATTTATTAAATCTTGCAAGATCTCTAAATATTTTATTTGATCTTATGTGACAAGTGTTAGTGCATGCCTTCATTATCATATCTTCTAAATCTCTACATATCTTACAAGATCATTCCTTTCTCATTCACACTCATATCCTTCTCTCTCCTCTCTCCCAAACCATCCACACCACCACCTCCCATCTTCATCTTTTTGCAACTTTGTTCATCAAGATCAAACCCCATTCTAAGCATATTTCAAGTTGGTGTGAAGATCTAAAGGAGTTTCCAAGGTATTTTCAAGTGATTTCAAGCACCATATCATCAAAACCTCATCCCACAACCTACTTGAATCTTGAAGGTATAACATTTATGTTTAAATCATATTCTTGATTCTTGGTTGTTTTTGATGATTTGAAGTTTCTCTTGAATCTGGGAATTTTCACAAACTTGAAATCTAAAATGAAATGCGTCATGATACAAATAAAAATGGTGATGTTTATGTGTGTGTGTGTATGACCGTACATATATATACATGTGTGTATGAGTTTTGAGCTTTATTTTGATAAGTGCATGTTTAGGTTGTTGCTTGTTCTTGAATAATAGTTAAAATGCAAGTGATTGATGATCTATGTATGATATGATAAATGTTCAAATACATCAGCAAATAAACATAAATAAGTTGCATTTTGGATGCATTTAGTTCATGTAAAATGATGATGCTATGATAGTGTGCTTTAGGCACTTGTACATGAGAATACATGTTGATTTAAAGCTTAAGAAATGGTTAAAAATGATTGTATGAAAAAAATATTTTTGAACAGGTTATAAACACTAAAAATAACATTATTTGGTATATTATAATGGCATGAAACTTTGACATAGGTTTGATAGCTTTGCATGTTGTACATATAGCTTAAAAAGTGGTAAATTATGTGAAATTTGCATGATTTATGTGCTTTATGTAAGACCTGCACTATCATGATTATAACCACTATTTTATTCATTAAATAACATGGGTTATGTTAAAATTTCAAGTCGTTTTGATTTGGGATGGTTCGGGTAACGTTCGATGCAAAACTATGCGGTAAAACGGTTAAAAATCGGCTTTTCGGAGGATTTTTATAAAACTGATTTAGATCAGTAACCAAACTGATATTTTTGCTATAAAATAAGTATTTTAACTTATATTAAGTTTACTTGGTGTTTGGTTAGTCATACGTGAATTCCGACGCCCAAAAATGTTACCGAATCGCTAAAATAAGTGTTTTTCGACATACACTATAATGGGTTGTTCATGGGTAAATTCCATGTGTTACAAGGTGCTATATGTTTTACAATATGTGTATGATGATTTGCTAGTGTTAACAAGATTATGTGTATTACGCTTGAGTATATATATATATATACAAATACACCAAAATAATCAAAAATAATAACTTTTCGAGAAATCTCAAAGTTTAGTGAAAATTCTAAGTATCGGAGAAACTTATGTATTTTGTGGGTTTTTGATTATTAAATCATTCTTATTTAATTTAGGACGAATAAACAATTTGAGGGATTGTGTTAACATATAAAAACGCACCCAAAGGTGAGTACATAGATTCCCCTCTTTTACATGTTTTCGATTGTTTTGGGGTGATTCATATGTATCAAAATGATTTCGATATTTTACGATGATTTCAAAAACGACGATGGTTTATACTAAACTAATAATGATTTCGAAAATGTGAACGAACTTGTTGGTTGTAGTTACATAACGAATGACATTCATTAATTTTGGCCGAACCGACCAGTATTAGGTTATGGTACCATAGGATCCCACAAATCCTGTTATCAGACTGCACCCATAGTTATGTGTGGGTTAAGTGGGTAACGAATGAACCTGATGATTGTTAACTTACCCTTTGGTGGTTTGTTAATACGAGTTGAACGATGAACAGGTCACGAAGGTTTGAATGTTATTAGCGAGACGACCAAAAGTAGTTTTTCACATTTAAAACGAGAACGATTGCAATGAGAACGATATTAAACGATAGTACGATTTTGAACGATTGAACGATTATGAACGATTTAAACAAATGAACGATGATCTATAACGAGAACGAGTTAAACGATGTCACACAACGATGTTTACGAAACTATATAAACCATACGAGTTTTATTACGAGAAAGATTTATGATTTGGTTTACATAAACAAATGTTTTGGGTTAAGATTCATGGCATCGAGGTTTATAAATTATAACCAATCTGTTTTGACTTGGTTATTCATTTTACAATACAAACATTTTACAAAACAAGGTTTCAAATATCGATTAACGAAGTTGTACGAGATATTTCAACGAGCCATGAATCTGACACTCACACAAAAACTATGTGCTCGCCAGCATTTCTTTGTTGTCTTTGTTTTTACATATGTTTCAGGTGATGTTGCTTAATGTTGATTGCGAATAGGATGCATGCTCACTTAGGACTGGACGAGGCCTTAGTGATTTAATAAATATGATAGACTATGTTTGACTTGCTTGTTTAACTTTAAGACAATGTTTAATATTTAATAAAACGAAACTCTTTTGTATCCATGGTTTGAAACAATAATTCTGTTACAACACTCCCCGACGTTTCCGCCACGATTTGTTGTTTTACGTGGTCGGGGTGTGACACAGAAAGATTGGACACATTGCTTGGAATTGCCCCAAGTCCAATTATACAAAACAGGGAGTTACTTCTAACACATATTTGAAAAAGAAATGTGTTGATAAAACAGAACAACCAGCAGAAAAATTTAAAGCGTTCAAAAATTCGACTTTCGAAGTTGGTGAAAGTTCGAAACGTTTTTACAAAAGAAGAGTCGATTTGAACAAACAAAAATGGGTTGTTAAATCTGAAACTAGTTCTGACAATGAATCTGACTCGTCAAAGTCAGAGGAGTCATTTGTTGAGAAAAAGGATGAGAATTCCGTTCCAGAGATGAACGATGAAAACTTTCCACCATTGTCAAAAGAAAACTTGAAATTAAAAGTTGGAAAGATTGAGATCTCAGATCAATTCTTCCCTGGTAAAGAAGAATTTGATGCTGAAAAGGCTTTTAATGGAAATGTGAAATATATTTTTGGAAAGATGGTTAACAGGAAGGTAAAGGGCGCAAAAGAATTTTATGAATCAAAGAGATGGAGTCCACCGAGTGAAAAGAACTCGGGATCACCCAAGACTGGTCAGGCTTAGCTGACAGCATTCTCTACTTAAAATCCTGACTTGCCGGAACTCCCAGGTTGGTAATTGGGGAGTAGGAATCGGCATCTTTCTTGAGAAATTCACATCTGTGAAATTTCGACCTACAAGTGATATTTCAAAATTGTTATATTTCGACTTACAAGTGGTATTGTGATATGTACCTACAAGTGGTTAATCAAGGTCATTAAGTTGAACTTGATTTAACTTTCATACATATGGTTGAGAAAACAATGTGATGAAAGCCCACAAACTAATTTTCCGGAAAAATCATTTGATTAAAACAAACTTAAGTGTTTTGAAATCATAATGGGAAAATAGTTTGTTGTCAGGGGGATTTCTGATTGTTTATGCCAAGTGGATGGCGAATTGAAGCAATTCACATCGGTTTCTCAAATTTTCTTTAAATGGTTTTGAATTTTAGGGGGAGTAAGAAATTTTTCAGAAAATCCAAAAACATTTGAAAATTTGAAAAAGTCAAAAACATGATAAAATCAAAAATGAGTTTTGTTGTGAAAAAGAGGAAATGATAGTACATCAGTAGACTGTCACAGTACGCTAAAGAAATGGAAAGTTAAAATGTGATAAACGGTCTCGCTAAAGATGTGACGATAGGCTCAGCTAGACTAGTAGATTTGCGATAATGATACAAACTTAAATGAAAAAGCCTAGTTCTAGTGGGAAACGCGGTTGAAAGCATAGTACTTCATTTTATCCTTCGTGACTGTGTACCTACTCGGTAATCGCTGAATGCTAAAAGAGCATAAAAACCGGTCAGTTTGTGAACTTTCACAACTTGCTGAAAAAGTCACTGTGATTGTGCATTTCATTTTGCAAAGATTTAAACTTGTTTGATTTCTTTATTTTGTTTAAGCGTTGGACATCCTCTGTGTATACGTGAGTATCAAACTGGATGTTAGTGCCTAAACGTTCTGCTTTATTTTTCTTGGTGTTTCGTTTAAATCTTGGATCACCTCTGCGTATATGTGAATATCGAACTGGTGGTTAAGATCAAAACACTTTCAACTTGTTTTTATTTCTTATTTTGTTTAAACACTGGACTTTCTCTGCGTATCGAAAGATCGACCTGATTGTTAATGTTTAAACATTTTGCGTTGTTTTCGCACATATCACAGTTGATGAAAGTTTAAAGGCGTTACTTGGGTTAGTGTATTGCATGATGAGGGGATATGCTGAGATCGTGGGGTCCATAAGAATTTAGTGCAAAATTAATATATCTTAACGTATCGGTAAGCATGTCGAAAGTTTTTAGATTGAGTTTAAGAGGACAACTATATCGTCAATCTACGTGAATCGTTTAGAACTTAAAGTGTTTAAAGCTCAACGGTGCTAGTGATCTGTCTCAAAAACTGATATGATCCTCTTACACATACTCACAAAAATATTGTCTGTAAATATTTCTTTACTGCATTTCATTAAAAACAAAATCCAAAAGGATTTTATTTCATCTTATTTTCGACAACTGATGTTGAAAAGTTGATCTTCAAAATTCCGAGTGCTAAACATGACGACAACGGGTTGGGAGAGTTTGTTTGGAATAAGAAATGATTTTAAAAAGATAAAATGGTTTCAAATTAATAAAATGTCAAATTTTTGAATGATTTTCTTACAAGTGGTTAGCAGAGGTTCTAAATATGTTAAATTTTAATTATTGAGAATCTTATTGTTAGATAAAGAATTGTGCAAGTTACAGAGAGCTAGGATATGTTCCTGAGACTGTGAATGCTTTAAAACAGGTCCCCGAGCATAAAGCCTGAGCAGAGGTTGAAGCAAGGTTTCGATTCTAGATAGAGAGCTATGTCAGATTGCGATCCCGGAACAATTTAAAGGGGAGTCTGCTAGCAAAGGGGAGCCTGAAGATGCAAGAGACAGTTTCTGATCCTGAAAGATTATGAAAGATAGAAATTGATGAAAAGTCTAGAGCCAAGTTCGATTCTGAGGTTCTCGCAAGCTGCTGATACAGAAGAACTTAAGGAATCAGGAGATCTGATCAAGAGAAGATAGAGCCAGGTTGAGATTCGAGAAGAGAAAGAGATTGAAGGATGCTTAATCTATTAGATACTTTGGATAAAGCACGAAGACTGATAAAGATTGAAGACTCGACGTACTGAAGATTTGTACTGAAGACTCATCGACATCCAAGTGGGAGTCTGTTGGTGCATATGTCTGTCAACTTCGTCTTGTATCGAGTCTTGTGTCTAGATTGGATAGATTGGAGCTCGGTAGGCTAGTTTATAGGAAATTGGAGTTATTGAACCATTTCGCATGAAATGGCAGAAGCCATTTCGTACGAAATGAACATTATCCATTTCGCACGAAATGGATTATAGTCAATCCGTGCGAAATGCAACTCCTATAAATAGCTGAGGTTTCAAATCATTTGTACAGTTTCGGATTCCAGAGCCAAAGTGCTGCTGACGTATCGTTTGATCTATAATCGTGTCAAATCAATATACAAGACAATTAAAGTGATTCTGTGTGTAAATCAAGCTAATTCAAAGTCGATACGTTTGTTTCCGCCTCTCGTATTGATTAGAACTCTTCTGAACGACTCGTTTTTGTCGTACAAACGATCCTACAAGTTTGATGTCAGTCATTGCTCAGTGACCGATAAGGATGATGCTGCATTAGCCCGCGCTGAAGGGGTTTACGACCATTTATCATTGCATGTGATGGATTTGGTCGCAGAAGCGCTGAAGCATGACGACTGGTGGTCACGGCTAGAAACTATCCTAGACCCTCCACAGACTGTGGAGTTATCTGATGAGGAAGAAACAGCCAGTGGTGATGGCGATGGTGATGGCAATGGTGATGGAGATGATGACGGAGATGATGGTGATGGTTATGAGTAGATGATAAGTGTTGATAGGTTGTGCCTTGTACTTTTCTTTTTAGATGTTAAATGTAACTCATCGCGCGGTTGCGCTTTTTGAATCGAACTGGTGATGTTTTGCTATTCTTATGTGATCATCGCGCGGGCGCGCTTTTTGGAATATGACATTTGTATTTGCTCTGTGTGTCAAGTTACAATTATTGCATTGTTGTTAGAAACTCTGGTTAAGTTAGCGCGAATAAATGTAAGTGTGGCTCGTGTATGAATGTAATTGCCCGGTCTCGCACTATGATCGCGGAGGACCTTGGAGGCGTAACTTAAGAGCTCGTAATTTACTGAATTGTTTTCGTGCTAATCAAAAGTTTAACATGCATTTGTAACGTAATTTCATGATGATAAGTAACAAGGCATAGTCAATGCTTGCATTAAATAGCTTGAAAACGGGCGCAAGGCCAACATACATTACTGAGATAGAAAAAAGAGGGCGTATAGCCGACATAGATGATGTAAAGAGGCGTGTA
>JARYGA010042348.1:0-41970 GCA_030545235.1 Helianthus tuberosus
AACGAGTTTGTAAATGTGTAAAATTATGCCCATTAGGTGTTTGTTAAAATGCATAAATGAAAGCTAAAATGTTGAAATCTCGAGTGAAACGCGCATTTGAATGATATGACAATTTATGCGAAATATGAAGCGATAAGAGTTCTAAATATCATGTTGATTTAGATTTAATTGTGTAAACCATGTGATAGAAAGTAGTTAACTTTTGATAAGTTAAGTTAACTAATGATGACGTCGAATAGTAGTTTCTACATAGAAAATAAGTAAGGTGGAATAGTCGTGATTTTTAATGACTAATCTAACCGCCTTGTAAATGATGACGAGTTTGACGCTTAACAAGCTAGGTGGCGGCTTGGGAAAAGAAGTGGGTTAAACGGGTCTAGTATGAAGAGAAAAGCGTGGCTTGGATGCGATGTAAGTGAAACTTACACTTATTTTGTAGAATACGTATATATTCTATAAGTTATAAATACGATAAAGATAATATTCGAAATAAGGATTCCGACACGATTAATACGAGTCGGAACAAATATAAATGATAAAAATCATGGTTTATGGTAAAAAAAAAAAAGGGGGTGAAACTGTGATTTAGTCATGTAATGACTAAGAAATTATGATTTTTCGTTAAGATTACCTTATAGTGTAACTAATAATGAGAAAAAGGATAGAAATGGAAATTTAGTCAAGTATCGACTAATGTAAATTGAACTTAAAAGGATAACCATGGAGTAAGCTGAAATACGTTGACCGTGTAAGAAAATAATTTATGAGAAAAAGGATCGTGTGGTAAATTCCGAAATGGGTCGGATGTGTGAATTGAAAAATTAAAAACCATGTCTTTATTTTATGTAAATGTTTGGTCATATAGTCCAAACGGGTCAAATGGTGGTGATAACACCATTTGACAATATCGACTAATGATTGTTGTCAAGTCATATGCTAACAGGAGCGAATAGCAATTTGGAAAATTGCGACAACATAGAATATCGGTTAATTAAGCGAGGTATAAAACGAGTCTATATGTTGACTCGAGCCAGGTATGCATATTTAGATTTATAGTTATTAATGATATTTTGGTCAATTATTAGTGAAAGTCCTTCGTTGTAATTGAGGGACTAAAATTGACCAAAGAGCCCTTAATGGGTAAATTGGGCAAACGACCCATATGAGTTGTTTAGGAATCTGCATGATGATTACGGATTATGGGTAGATATTTTAGATATGGAATTACGAAGCGTGAAAAGAAAAAAGCTAGTTTTAGACTAAATTGCTTAAATCCCCTAAACGGGTCAAAACGAATCTATGCGCATAGCTTGCGTACTAGCTGCGTAATCCATAAGAATTATGAACCCAAGTTAAAGATTTTGTGTAAAATGCATTGGAGCATGTATTTTGTTTAGTTAGAAACAAGTTAGTGGTTCTAAACTTCAACGGGTCAAAAGTTTTAGCAAATCAATTTCAAGCCGAAGGCTTGAAATCCTATATTTTGAGAAGTTAGATATAAGGTTTCAACTCCATAAGATGGAGAATTAAATTACGATCGCGTAGGAAAAAGAATAGGGTGAAACGGAATTGTAAAATGAAAGTTATGCTCGTTTTGTGCCTAATAGGATTGGGTTCAAGAGCTGGGTATCTAAAGCTCCAAAATATACAAATTTCTGCCGAAAAGGGTTAGTCGCACTGCGCGACAACAAAGATGGAACGCGGTCGCGGCACGCGACAGATATAGGAAGCCCTGTCGCGGCACGCGACAGGGGTGAAATCTGAAATATTTGCTTGTTTTGCTTATTCGGCTCAAAGAAACTGACGAAACATGTTATAAAATGATCAAATCTAACGTTTGAGTCGGTTTTGATTCCAGGTGAATGATGTGGGTCTTCCGGATGAAGATCAAGTGTCTAACAAGAACCGAACACAAGAAAAACGAAGCTTCCGCATGTTGTTTCGTCGTTATTCTAAACGACGAACTCATACATTATGTTGTATTCTTTTTATAACGAAAGGTTTTTAATTTATCCGTATTTAGTTTTCCAATGTATATGTAGTCATAATTACATGTATATTTTCTTAAATTATTGAAAAACTGTTAAATGATGCTAAGGGTGTTACATTGATGCTGTAAAGTTATAACAATGTGTCTTTTTTATAAAATGGAATGAACTCGCCAGTATTTCTTGCTGATAAAATGTTTTCAAAATGCATTTCAGGTAACTTGATGTGAAGCTATTAGAAGCCAGCTATGGAGCACTGAAGGATTAAATAAAGTGGCTATAAGTTACCTAAATAAAAGAAGAAGTTTATGTTTTCAGCAATGAGGGTTTATCCCTATAAATATATCATAAATGAAATATGGGCTTTTAGCCCATTTGTTTAATATAAAAGTTTGGTGTTTTGCAAACTCTGAAATTATTTCCTAAGTATGATCCTGATGTTTTAATTCCGCTGCAAATTTAATAAACACCGATACCACTAGTTAGCTATCGCGGCTCCCGCTCCCAAGGTGGGGTCGGTGGCTGCGACAGAATGTACAAACACATCATCATCATCATTGAAACTCCTCGCTTTTCGCAGCTTTCTGTTTTTAGAAAGATTGTATCGTATTTCTATTTTCGGAAAGTCGTTTACTTTGTAATCGTATTTCATTTCAAACCATTGTAAATCCGAGACTTCGATCGTAATAAATTGATCTTTTTGTGAAATATTCATTGTTTTGATACATGCATTTGTTTGTTACATGATTCGTAATTCGCATAAACGTAAGTTTAACTCTTAAACAATGATCATGTATTCATATTTCTTAAACCTTCCATACATTCAAACACTTGGTTATTCGATTATAAGATAGTTATATGATTTTCACTTGATTAATACCAAAATACAAATCATACATACTTGTTACATTGATTTGTTACACACATCTATTTCATCACACTTTTGGTTTAATTAAAACATGTTTCTTTGCATTTTAGGACTTGTGTATGTTAAATAAGCCTTGTCACATCATTAATACATAACATATTCAGCTAATATACAACAATACATAACGAATTTGCGATCGGACATATGGGCTGCATTAAGTCCTTTGTTTTGTTAGTTTACTACCCACTAATTACATTCAAAGCCCAGCCCATTGAAACCCTAATCACTTCACTATATAAATAACACTTTCCCATCCTTTTTCCCACTTTTACAAGCTCCTAATCTACTTTTACAAGCTCCTAATCACTCTAAAAACCCACTTAAACTCAGTTGAGTTCAACAAGTTATAACAGAAGCTTTCAGCCATTAAAAGTGAGTTTTAACTCACTTCTTCTTCTATTTCTTCTTTGTTCTTTCTTCTAAACCACTTGGATAACCTCTAGGAAGGTTTTCACAAGTTTGCTTGGGCAAACTAAGGTGAAACCTCATCTTTTTTGAGGTCCAAAGTGTACAAAACTTTCTGCTTGTTTTTATAACTTTGTATCTTCATGTTTTTGATAGAAACTTGGTGGAATCTTGTTCCCACCAAGCTCACAACTTAGTCTATGGGTTTATGTTTAGGGGATTTCCATCAAAGTTTTGGGTTCAAACACCCACTGTATTTCTGCTATTACTTGATAATCGAATGATGAAAACAAGCACAAGTCATCATCTTCCATATAATGAACTTGTGACTTGTGTAGTGTGAACAAATGGAAACTTTGACTTTCCAAACTAGGTTCAACTCCTTCATTTGAACACTCTTATAACTTGTTAGATTAGATTTACTTTCTTGTTATTCATGACCCTCCCACCATCTTCATGATGGTGTGTGTAGTGGTGAATCATATAATGAGGTTTCTAACCTCCATGATTGACATACATGATGCTACATGATAACACTTGATTGGACATAGTTTAGGTTATATTATTACCTTATAAATATACATATTATTATATAAAAACATGGTTGAGTTTGTGATGTTAATCAAGTTATTATTATACGTCATAAACCTAAGCTAACATATTTATGATTTTAGGGTACTTGTTATGATTCCAATGGGCAATTTGGGACCCATGAAACCACTTGATATGGTGTCATAAACAAACTCTTAGAACTTACATATTACTTTCATATATGCATACTTTCACTACTTTAAATTCCTAATTCCGAGTCTAAACACCCCTTAAAATCCAACACCGAACAGCTTCATTCTCCTATTCTCATTAACTCATTAATACATGGATAATCGGAAGACTTAGCAATTTTGTGAGTACACTTGACCCATTTTCGCTTTAACACACTTTGGGTGTAACATGTTTAACTCGTCAAAATGCACAAATCACACAAATATACTTTATTCGCTAAATCCTTTATACATGCTTTTGTTATGCTTAGGTTCATGCCACTTGCCATTAACTTAGGTAGTCCACCTTAACAATTATAGCGCTATAGGAGTAGCACGCCGCCCGTCGGGGTATTGTTAAGTCAACATTCTTATACATAAACAATCTCGTTCAATTTTGTGGCGAGGGACACTTATAATTCTTATGGACACTTGGGTTTGACTTTTAGTTATGCATGCTAGTTTAACCTTGTATACCAAATTTCCATGTTGGATTTGAGAAATACTTTTTATACTTATGTCATGTGTCTAAAACTAGTGTACTCGCCAATCCGTTTGTATTGAACTATGCTTTTAAAACATGTGGCATGTTTAACAATGACGTTGATGATGCATGGAACTTAGTAGGATGCCTAGAAACACATTCTAAATTTAGTTTACTTAATGTAATGTAATTCTTTGTTTCAAGTTGTTTTATTTGATTTCAATCGATGTAATTGACTCTTTAGCAATGAAATGAAATTCATTATTTAAATACTTGTCACAATTTTAGCGTTATGTGTGATGAGCAATCTATTTCGTCTTACTCCGATGTTTCCGCCATCAGTTGTGACAATCATCATCACACTCAGTAAATCCCCCCAATAGCAAAGCAAAGGTAGGGTCTGAGGAGGGTAAGATGTAGACAGCCTTACCTCTACCCCGTAGGAATAGAGAGACTGCTTCTAGTGAGACCCCCGGCTCGATAGTAGTTTTGCATCAAGCATTGGACATAAGACATATAACACTCAGCAATCGGGACAAAGACCAATTAGTGCATGTACCATTTTGTCTTTCAGCTATCAACGCCACCACATGATGCATGATTAACCGTTCTCAGTTTTTAAAGTTGTTTTCACGAAATTTATAAAATAACGTTAAAATTAGTGTACTTAATAATGACTTATCGTAAAAAAACAAATTTATATTTTTAAATGATGGTTAGCAATAATGAAATCCATTTACTATACATACATTTATCAAATGGGGGAATAGTGCCAGGCAGCTGCCTGACACTCCTCCATTAGACCAACCAATTTATTCTTTTACATCCATTTTAAAATTACGTTTTTGCCCCTGTTTAAAATTACCGTTTTGCCCCCATCTAAAAATAAAATTACGCTTTTGTTCCCATCTCAAAATTACGACTTTGCACTCAATTCAAAATTACGATTTTGCCTGGCACTCCCCCATTAGACCAACCAGATTATTATTTTATATCCATTCTAAAATTACGGTGTTGCCCCTCTTTAAAATTACGCTTTTGCCCCCAGCTCAAAATAAAATTACGCTTTTGTCCTTAGCTCAAAATTATGATTTTTCCATCCTTTCAAAATAAAATTTTAGTTTTGCCCTCAGCTCAGAATTACCTTTTCGCCCCCAGTTCAAAATAAAATTTTGTTTTTGCCCCCAACTAAAAATTACGATTTTGCCCTCTGTTCAAAAATGTGATTTTTCCCTGTTTAAAAAATTATGATTTTGCCCTCAGTTCAAAATTACTTTTTTCCCCAGTTCAAAATAAAAATATGTTTTTGCCCCCAACTCAAAATTACGATTTTGCCCTCGGTTCAAAATAAAATTGTGGTTTTGCTTTTAGCTTAAAATTACGATTCTGCCCTTAGTTCAAATTTATATTACGCTGTTACCCCAATTTCAAAATTACGAATTTACCCCTGTGAAAATTTACAATTTTTCCCCTGGTTCAAATTTACAGTACTGCCATCATTTTAGCTTTTGGCAAATTACGATTTTACCCCAGTCAAAAAATACAACTTTCACTCAATTAAAAATTACAATATTGCTATTGTTTTATTTTTTTAATCAAAACTAGAAAAGTGTTTTGTTTTAATTGGTTGACTTGATTTAATTGTTTTTCGTGTCAATGAGCTGCCTAACACTCGCTTATTATTATTCGGTCATCGTCCCACAACGTGGACGGGCCATCAACTAGTTTTAATACATACACAAACATATCATGCATGAACTCAATATATGCCATATAATACTTACTTTAAAGTAAAAAAAATCATAATAATAACCATTTTTTAAGGGTTTTTTTATAATTTTTTCCCGAATATAATATGAATATTTAAAAGTGTTTTTCTTTCTTCTTTTATTTCTTTTGAGGAACATGGTTTTCTTGAAATCTTTCTAGCATATCTCCTCGTGGAGAAAAGCGGCTTTTGAGTCGTTGACTGAAGACCAAAAGAGGACACGCGCTTCTACATGCACACGCGCTCCATCTCATCATCATCACGATCATCATGTTCTTTGTTTTGGAACCCATGGGCCCCTCAAGCTGCACGTGTTCCCCTTTTTGTCATTTAACCCCATACCATGTATTTTTATTATAAGGGTATCCGGTGTTGGTGCGGTAAAGGTACAGGTGTACAAAAAAATTTGGTTTTAGAACAGAAACCGGGGAAAAAAATCAAAACCGTTTTTTTTAACCGGTTTTTTTATAACCGGACCGGTTTTATAACCGAACCGCCGGTTTGTGACCGGTTACTAATCTTGATCTGAAAAACCGGTTAATAACCGAAACCGATTAAAACCGGAAAAAAAACGGTTTTTTTGGGAAAAACCGGTTAAAAACCGGTCCTAACCGGTTACACCGGTTATTGTTTTGGACTTGAAAAACCAGTTAGTAACCGAAACCGGTTATAAAAAAAAAACCGGTTTTCGTTTTGGGTGAAAAAAACCAGTTCGGTTAATAACCGAAACCGGTTTTTGAAAAAAACCGATTTGTACACCTCTAGGTAAAGGGTTCAGCAAAGCACTTTGCCGCGCAGCAAACACTGCCGCCGACCCTTTGCCGATTCGGTTTCTTCGGTCACTCGGCGAAGCCATGCCGATGCGGGGACTTGTGTCAAACGGCTATAATGCCATTGGGATTTAATAAAAAAAAATACTTTTTTACCTTTATAAATTAAACAAATTCATTTCCATTTTCACCAAACAAACTGAACATCCATTTTCACTACATTTCACTATCATTCTTTCAAATCTTTTCAAAAAAATGGAAGGCTCAAACAAAGATGAAGGCAAAAAAAATGATAGGGTCCGGTTCGAAGGCGAGGGCTCAAGATAAATGTGGGGGTTCGGGTGGTTCTAGGGTGCCATTTCATCCCCACCTTGGGATTGCGAATCAAACCCAACCTCCATTTTATTTTAACCAACCCATGCATCAACCTTTCGGTTATGAGACCCAACCCAACCAAAATTGGATGCAACACGGTCCGACGATGGTTAGACCCGGTTATTATGATTACTCCCTAGACGCCCAAAATGCTTTTGACCCGTTTGCTTTTCAAACCCCAAGCTCACAATCACCGAGAGACATACAAGATGACTCCGATGAAGAGTTCGTGCCGGATACCCAAGAACAACATTTTGATGAGGATGGAGATGTTGCGGTTGAAGAAAATCCCGTGAACGAAAATGAAGCCGCACCGGAAAGAAAAGGAAAAGCGAAACGGGAAACGGGAAAGTTGGATGCCTAAACAAGAAGATGCGTTGGCAAAGGCTTTTGTTCATTGCACTTTGAATAACAAGAAAAGCAATCAATAAAAGGCGGATGGGTTTTGGAAGCAAGTTCTAAACCACTTCAATCAAACGGTCGGAGGAAGTAACCGAACCCACCACCAAGTTCGATCAAAATGGATCACGATGCAAACAAAATTGAACACATTCAACGGTCTATATCATCAAGCGGTATACTTTATTTTTTTATACGATTTATTTTTTAACGAAGTGGTATACTTTATTTTTTTATACGGTTTATTTTTTTAGGATCGTTTACGTCCTAGCGGGAGTGACAATGCTTTTGTAATGAAGCAAGCGCTAAAGGATTACAAAAGCAAAGAAAAGACTGATTTTGCTCATATTGCGGCTTGGGAGATTGTTAGAACAAATCAAAAGTGGTCGCCGGTACCTTTGTTGGGTGAAGAAAGCTTCGGCTCGAGTCAAAAAAGAAAGTCTTCAGATTCGAGAAATTATAGAGCGGATACACCGAATGTCGAAGTCTCGAGCGGATTCGGTATTCCCGACATAAACGAGGATCCCTCGCCAAGACAATAAACGAGAAAGGAGAAAAAGGACAAAGGGTCGTCTTCAAGAAACGAAGATCCAAGAGATATAACACATAATTTCGAAGAGTACAAGGCCATGAAAAAAGATCAATAGCAAGGCTATATTAATCAATGTTTGTAAAAGCCGGTTCAAACTGGCCCGTTGTACCTGTTGAAGTGTCTGGTAGAACCAGTTAAACCGCCTAATACACATAGTTAAACTGTTTCTGAGCCGAATCCGATACGGTATAAAAATCAGTTTTTAAAACATTGATATTAATACTACATTTTAAACTTACTAGATTCCAATAACATGGCTATTTAGTTAAGACTGTACGGTGTGGGAGGGCAAGAAAAGAGGGCATGAAGTGTTATGTGGCAGTCACGTCAACACATGTCAAGATGGTGGCGTGGTGTCAAAAAGCGTGAGTGGGATGAGACGTGGAAGGGTGACGTGGTGTGACACGTGGCATACACTTTTAATAATTATTTTATATTTAAAAAGTAAAGCAAACACCTCCAACCAATACCTCGCTACCAGCTCATCATCACCAACACCTCCACGTCAGGCAAAGATATGCCCCCCACGCCACCTACGGGGTGGTGTAGCTGCATGGTTGAGGCCTCCACGTCTCATCCACGCCACGACATCGTATGTTCTAAAAGATCTAGTGAATTTTATATTAGATATGTAATTTTATACATTTTAGAATATTTGGCTTTTTCGGTGAGTCTCTAATTTCGTGATAGAGTTTACTTTAAAAAACTGAAGCTTAAAAATGTGTATACGGATAAATAGGGCTGTAAACGAACCAAACGAACACGAACAAGACCTTGTTCGTGTTCGTTTGTTAAAAAATATATGTGTTCACGAACCGTTCACGAACACTTATCGAACGAGATTTTATGTTTGTGTTCATTTGTTAAGGAAATGAACTTGTTCGTGTTCGTTTGTGTTCGTTTGTTAATTTCAGGCAACGAATGTTGACGAACACAAATAAGCACAAATTAATGTTAATGAACACAAATGGAAACAAACAAACACAAATAATAGTTCATGAACAGATTATATAATACACTCACACTTATTAGATATTTAATTTGTCAGAATTTTGATATATTTAAACAAATATAAAAACTAAAAACACTAATGAACTATCGAACACAAGTGAACACGTTACCGAACGTTCACGAACATAAACGAACGAACGCGGCCTCTGTTCATGTTTGTTCATTTAACTAAACAAACGAAATTTCTTGTTCATGTTCGTTTGTTTAATAAACGAACGAACAAAAACGAACTTCCCGCCGAACTGCATACTTGAAGCATGCATTTGAGCACAGAGAAAGAACAATATGCAAAGGAAACACGAGAAAGGCAAATATGCGATTGTGGAGTTGGGTATCTCACAACCAAAGGCGTGATCGTATTCAGGGCTGGCCTGAGAATTCGTGTACTATGTTCGAGCTTGAAAAAACGTGTCCTTAGACCTTAACGAAATATATAATATAAACTAGTTTTTTCATACAACCTAATGTCAATTGGCTAATAACTAATCTAAACCATAAGAATAGTTTTGTAAGTGGACCTATATTAGTGTTTGTATGGATATACCCTATTAATTTTTTTACATACAAATATCGGGTGTTTTTTAAATAACGTGTCCTCCCCGCCCACCCAGGGCCGCCCCTGATCGTATTCTAGACATGAGTATGGATGTATAACACCGAGGGTGCTAAATAGTCTGTATTCGCGGGTTGATGGATTGAAGCCTTTTAACAAATTTACAACCAAGCGACAAGCGGGACACGAGTTTTCACGAGTGTGACCAAGAACATGACCAATTTAATTTGAACTTTTTATTTAAATATTAAACTCTTAATAACAGTTTTACAACCAAAAATTCAAGTTTATATTACATATTTTTTTAAGATTTGACATAAAATACCCAATTAGTTTAAGCTCTTCTATCTTTAAGATTTGACATCATATCTCTTCTATCTTTTAAAATTTGACATAAAATACCCAATTAGTTTAAGCTCTGATATAAAACTTATAAATTTTTTTTACGGGTCTTGCTATTCACACACACCTACCTACCTTTTTGTCTATTTACACACCCCCCAGTGTTAAGCTGTGGGCATAGCGCGGCGTTTTGGTCCAGTCAACCAGACAAAAGACTGACGGGTGTCTGACGGGTCTGTTGACCTGACCAAAACGCCGAGCTTTGGCTGCGTTCTGGTCCTATCAACCAGCCAAAAGACTGACCGGGTGTCAGTCTTTTGTCTGGTTGACAGGACCAGAACGCGGCCAAAGCTCGGCGTTTTGGTCCGGTCAACAGACACCCGTCAATCTTTGTCTGGTTGATCGGACCAAAACGCCGCGCTCTGACCACAGCTCGACACTGGAGGGTGTGTGGATAGACAACATGGGTGTGTGAATAGACATGCCCTTTTTTTTATTACAAATTAAATAGGTTAAATGAGTCAGCTATCAAATCTGTCAAGGTCACCGAACTATGACCTGTTTAGCTAAACATATTAACGATTGTACCGAAAATTGACATGAATTTGTTTGGACTAAACCCAAATTAAGTTGCTAGTTTCGTGTTATCTCATATTATAATTTCACATCCTTAAATACACACATTAATTTAACACAAGCATAAAATAAAATATAAATGCAATTAATCATGACATTCCTTACGTAAGTGTATAAAACTTGCGTTGAAAGTGTGGACCAAATAAATAAAATAAATTTTCATTAAATAATCAAGGAATTATATTGTGGTAAAATCGGGGGCATGCCTTTTTCATGATACGAAAGAAATGTATATTTTATTTTATAAGTTATGTTGCGAAAATGATTAAACTGGATGATAAAGATGGTGTAACGTAATTATTGAGTAAACCAAGCATCATACTTTTTGCCACCGAATAGTATGGGTTTAATCCATATTTTCTCCATCTTTGAATTTCATATTAAGTTCTCATTTTTAAACTTAAATATAAAAACCCAAGAGCAAACACTCAGGTACACAAGTATAAATTGAAGTCATTGTAGTCTAATAGTGTCAAAGTGTGCAAGTATTGAGAGTTCTAGTATCATAGTGGATAAAGTTGTAACTTATGAGTAGATTTAGAAGATGTGTGATTTAACTTGTCTAAAAATTTGTAAGTTATGAGTAGATTTAGAAGATGTGTGATCGAATCGAACTTTGCTACGTGATGGTAATAATGAAAGTGTTAATCCCTTGCGACTACACCCTCTAAAAATCACGTTAAGTAGGCGAAATGACGAGTCAAGGTTATATTAAATAAAAGTCAAGACGCAAATTTTTGCAAATTACGCTAAATGAGTTTCTAAGTATCGAAACTTTTTTTTTTTACATTTTAACAGTTTATATAACACATTAGGACATGTTTAATCATGTCTAACTCGTCATTCATGCTTAGAGCTCATTTCGCAATCAAAGGTCAAACAGTCTGACTTCTGCTTTGACTTTTGATTCTAACCCGTTTGGTTAAGTTTAGAGCATGTTTAAAGGTTGTTATATGATTATAATATTATAGGGAATAACTCTCTGATGTTATACCTTTTGATCATATCATTTGATAGGTTATTTGACAAGTCTTCATATTATGCCTTAAAAATACCAAAAAATACCCTTATGGCATAAAATTGGTTTTAAAACCAAAAGAACATGTAATATGACTCTGAAACTGATTAAATAACATTAATGAAATATTTTATGGCATAATGGACTTGTTATAAACCTACTCAACCACCCGATACCGCATATGCGCGTACGGTTAGTTTATATATAATAAAATATATAAACTAGCCGAAACGGGTTAAAACCTTTTTAATTCAGTTCTGATCAGAATGTTTGGTTATTTGACCCATTTAACACGAGTTCTTACACTTGGAAGGGTATAAACCACATTCTATTCGGCCTACGCTTAATCTAGCAAAACGTACGTATCTATTAAAGTGACCGGTCAAAGTCAAATGACTTATATAAGACTCGTTAGTATTCTAGATAATCATAGTTCCGTTCATTCCAAACTAGGAGCCTCCAGTAAATTGAATCTGTTTTAGTTGTTTTGATTAACGATTGTGCTTAGCATGTTTGATTTGTAAAGACTATCAAAGGTACATACTCTTAGCCTATTTTATTTTATAAAGGCTTGGGATACGACACTAGTCGCTTGGTCGGGTATTGAAAAAGGGCGAATGATGTCATAGAAATTCAGTTAACCCGTTTTAATCCGTTTTCCTTGATGACTTAAACATTGGGGGGTTAATACGACCATGTCCTGGATATCCTCGGCTCATTTAATTGCAAATGACCATGACCTAAGCGCGGGGTGTAGACATACACCTGAAAGACGCTAATGCTATTTTACATGATATTGAAAATGTGGTGTGTCAGTTAATCATGTACCGGTGTTCATTTCCGGCCCCCATATATATTGACAAACATGTAAATCTAGTAACAAGAGATTTAGTTTGTCCCAAGTTATTAAAAAATGATATACCAAATGATATCAAATAACTTTTGGAAAGATTTTCAAAAGAGTCAGTTAATTGTATTTACCAGTGAAAATTGACGTGTTTTCAAAAGACTAAGTGCAGGTTTTATAGCAAGTACGGAATAGGCTAGAGCTACTCAGTCTTTAAATATTGGAATTTGCAACTACATGGAAAAAAGACCCTATTAGTCTCAAGTCTTATTTTATAACATTCGATCTGCCTGTGGATCTTTTCATACAAACAACTTGTAATAACTTTGTACCTTATTTTCGGTTTGTACTTTTGTAATATTTAATTTAAAACGTTGTGCATTGTGATTACTGATATCAATCGTCACGCATATACCCTAAGTTCGGGCCCACCGGGAAATCAGGGTGTGCCATCGAGTGATTAGGTTTCTAGGTTAGATTCTTTGTGAGAAAATCCCCTGATTCACGATCTTTGTTTGCTAGCTGAGTTATATCATAAACCTTAGTTTCCCTAGACATTCACGCTTTGAAGTAGAGTGTCTAAGGGTGCTTTATTATTAGACTAGGATAACATGTGAGGGAGTCCTATAGCCGGTAGAATAAAAACTTATTAGATTGGCATAGATGTCTTCTCGAGAAGGGTCGAGGGTCTTATAGGTAAATCAGTAAGTTTAGCATCTTAAGATCCCGGTTTTCACAATAGTTCCAATTCCGAGAGAACGTGTCATTCATGTGTAGGATTCTGACCTAGGTGGTGTGTTTCATCATCATCTGATCACATCTTCAGCTCAGTTTGTGTCTTTGTTAGTTCTAGTTTCTTTAGTTAATCTTTGTAGTTTGTTAGACCCCCCCACCTCAAATCAACAATACAAATAAGTCGGTTCAGTCTAGTATTAGTTAATCAAGTCCAATAGAAGTAATTAGAGAGTCTTGTGGGTTCGATACCCAGACTTGCTTAGGTTATACTACATTGACTGGTACGCTTGTCGGTTGTGTGATTTAATTTTTATAGAGTCTTAGTTTTATAAATTTAAAACTTAACCTGTCAACTTTAAGTTAAAATTAGTTAGTTTTAATTGACCACTTTAAGCACATAATGAGTAATGACTATCTGATAGATATGAGACTAAGTATGAGATATGTGTTTACAAAGCCATGTTCTACCACCGACCACTTCATGTTAGGGATGTACACGGTTCGGTTTCACATTATAACTAAAAGTTTTGGTTATTGAAGAATTTGAATTTACGGAGTATTAGTTAATTACATATGAATTGTGAGATTACATAAAGTGAAAAACAAAGTATCAAAACACACAAAAAGGATAGTTGAATCACACAAATCGGTTTAATGAATCAATTACAGTAAAGCCGCCAACGTTTGGTAGAGAAGTTTAATCTATCCATGTGTCAGAAAGTGGTGTTATAGTGTCTACGGGGCTCTCATGTTCAAGATTTCATGATTGTTATCCCCATTGAAAGGCTAGGCCAACACAGGTCAGCGGTGGAGTACCGGGCCATCCTTAAATACTGGTTAATGATCCATTTGTTTCCAGTTGACGACCCTTGCCTAGTATGCCGTAAGATTTATTTGGGGAGTAAGCAGTCCATTGCAAGGAGCTACAGATTTTAGATACATACATGATTTGGTCAAGGATATCCTATGGGATGTACTTAAGCGGACAAGAAGCTCTACCAAAACAGAGGCCCCTGTGAATTTCTTGGCAGGCCCTCTTGATGGGAGATCCATTCTTCGGCCAACGGATATTCTTGTGTTCATTTGGGAAAATGAGAAACACACTTGTGTGGACCTTACCAGAGTATCCTTCTTTGTCGGGCTGAGGGAAAATCGTTTCGTGGTTGGTCAGGCTACGTTGAAGGCATAATTAGAAAATGTTGCTAAGCTTGAAACAACCTGAATCAACATGTCTTCATTCCTTTTGTCTTTGATACTTTTAGGGTCTGTTTGGTATGGGGTAATGGAATGGACGAAGGAATGGAATAGATGAGGTAATGGAATGGACGAGGGAATGCAATGGATCATTACAATTCCATGTCTTGTTTGGTTACCATGTGAATGGAATGAATTATTATTGTGTATTGTTCGGTAGGCAAGAAAAACGGAGTAATAAAATTAGCGGTGAGTGGTGGTGGTGGTCGGTGGTAGTTATTGTGGGTGGTTATAGGTGGCGGTGGTGGGTGTCGGCGGCGGCGATGGGAGGTGGTGGCGGCGGCGAGTGGCGGTGCGGCGGTGACGACGAGTGGTGGTGGCGACAAGGTGGCCGTTGGTGGTGGGTGGCAGCAAAGGTGGCGGTTAGTGGCGGCGGCAGTTGGTGGTAGCGGTGGTGGTGGCGTCGATGGTGGTGGGCGGCGACGGCGAGTGGCGTTGGCGGTTGGTCGCAGCTGTGGGTGATAACGGTGGCGAGTGGGTGGTGGCGGCGGTGGCTGTCGGGGTGAGGTGGTGGCGGGTGGCGGCGATGGCGTCGGTGGTGGATGGTGGTGGTGGTGGGTTGTGGCGAAGGTTGTTGGTTGTGGTGTTATTGATGAATGGTGCAAGAGGGGATGGAATGGAAAAAAAAACAAGGGTGGTGGAAGGAATGATTTTGAGGGAATGGAATGCATTTTGGAATGGGTGATTCCATTCCATTGACCAACCAAACACTCTTTTCTTCATTCCCTCGTAATCACTCATTCCATTCCACCTCTCATTCCTGCATACCAAACACTACCTTAGTTCCCTTACTACTGAAGTTGTCAGTTTCCTAGATAGAGTGCAACGAGCTGTGCATAACAATTTCTCGACGTCAAGGAACCAGGGTTTTGTTTTCAATAGAATTAGATTTGCTATTTAAAAAGGGGTTGCGACACAGTTTATTAGCTGTTTACCTGCCGTTCTTATGTAATTTATTTTATATTAATGAAAAGAAAAAAAAATGAAAGAAAATTTGCATTACAACCGAATAGTTGGTTTCTCAACCAATTCGTTAATCCCCTATATTTATAGGGGATTTGTTTCATTTAATGTTAAAAGTAAATTGACCATAAATCCATATAATCATGATATACCCATGCAAAATACCTCCCCCTTTAAGTTTACTAACTAAACTCACCTGTTTCTCCATTCAAATAATGTGAGACCAATGAATCATTAGGCTAGATGGTATGGGGATCGTCCCTGCCCCGTCAAGACCCGTCGTTGCTCTGCGCACCATTTCCCCCCGTCTCGTCGTCGTCTCAATCGTCAAGGGGCAGACGTTGGGGATGCTCGCATAAGGACAAAGTTGTTGCATCTTCTTCTCACACACACATATACACACAACATATACATATATATTTTAGGCTCATCCCTCATTTCCTTAGCTTCATCCTCTTTGCCCCATCCTCACACCCGATCTACGTGGCGCTTACGTGGTTGGTCATCCTCTAAGGATGAGCCTCAACCATACCATCTAGCCTTATCAAGGTTAACTTTAGTTTGATTCGATTATTTTGGTCTAACCTTGGAACCATAACGAAAAACTGAATCGTCAAAATAGATTATCAGAAAGTGGTTAGCCACACATCCGATATTTCATCAATCTCGGATATTTTAAATTTTCAATTATAATTTAATGAACTCGTTATTCTGCTCACCCGCAGTGGCGGACCCAGGAATTATTTGCTGGGGGTGCGGATGAGTGGCTCAAGCATATTTTCAAGTAGTGCGGTCGGGGTTTTTACCTAAAATATACACTAATTTTTTTTTCAAGGGGTGCGCCCGCCCACCTTGGGCATAACCTAGGTCCGCCCCTGCTCACCCGTACATAATAATCTCGATTTTTATATTATTACATCAAAAGCATCCTTATTTGAGTATAAAATATAACTTAAAAATAGTGTTTGTGCCATAACCAAAGTCATTTAAATTGATTTTAGTGAGTTATTTACTAAAGTAACAAGCTTATTTAATTTAAAAAGACTAATAAACTTAAGCCTAAACAAAGTAATATAGAAAAGGGTTGTCACGTGAGAAAGCAAGGTGTCACGTGTGCACGTGAGCTACATGTGGCATGCACGTGGGTCTAGTTAGCACTCGTGCGCGTCACTGTGTCGCTTTGTTTCAAGACATACCCTTGTGTATAATCATTGGATACTCTCTTCTTTAATTCTTTTTTACTTTTCATTTTATTTTATATTTTACTTTAAAGATCGCTTCCTTTGAGAAAACATAACATCTGGTTTTTAATATTATATTTATAACCACTACATTTTATAATATAAAGCTTTATAATCATCTAAAATCCCCTTATAGATAGTGGTTACGAGTTACTCCTCTGTATTTCTGTATTATAGATAGTGATTATTAAGGGTTGTGAGTGGAGAAGAAATAAAATGTTACTGTTTGTTTATCTGTAAATATGAAAAAACATTGTTTATCCTATACATTTTTTAATATTTTTCGAAAAGGTTGTGAGTAGAGAAGAGAGAAAAGATAATATAATAAAGGTATTAAAATGTACAATATTATTTAATTGAAAAAAAAGAGAAAAAAATATTAATTTTTAGTGTAATTATAAAGTGAAGATGAGGGATAGGATGTGAATGCTCTTATTGTGGCATTTTACGACCACTTTAAACTACCATTGTGGCATTTTACGACGATACACCACCACAATCATCCACCATCCTTAGGCTATGGGGTGTGGGATAAAGCTCCTTTATCAGGACACATCAGCACCACCTAGGATCCACATCAGCCAATGGGCTCTATCACCCATTCTCTTAACTTGCAGGGTGTGAGATAACGCCACCTATTAAAAAAATTATTGACTGCAAAGATGTGGGCCCCACCTAATAAAGCCCTTCTTCCTCGTTACCATGATAAAGCCCCATCAATGGCGCCCCGGTTTAACTTGCTTGGTGTGGATGATGGCGCCGAGGGGACGCTATAGGCGGTGATGTGGCACGATGGAGCCCTCCATACCCTCTGGCCTTATCATTGTCCCAATCATTTATCAGCAACATCCACCACCTCAACATTTATTTAAGAGTTAATAACATAGTTAATCCATGTGATTTACACAAACTAACAATCTAATGTACTAATAGTTGAAAATCACTTCCTGTGGTACTAACTTTCCATTTTTTTTAACATGTGGGAGTATTAATTACATAATTAATTACATAGTTAGTCCCTGTGGCTTACACAAGCTAACAATCTAAGTTACTAATAATTAACTAGGAAATTAATGTTAATACCCCCACATAGGGCTGTAAACGAACCGAACGAACACGAACAAGGCCTTGTTCGTGTTCGTTTGTTAAGGAAATAAATGTGTTCACGAACGGTTCATGAACACTTACCGAACGAGATTTTATGTTCGTGTTCGTTCATTAAGGAAATGAGTGTGTTCGCGAACGGTTCACGAACACAAACGAACACAAATAAGTTTGGCGAACGCGACGAAGGATAAAGATAGATGGCCCAGAGATTAGCACTCGAACTTGAATCCCAAATTGTGGAACGGAGGTCGATCGTATTCGTGGATGTAAATAATGAGAAATGAAAGGGAAATTATGCATAAACAAGGTGAAAGTGGGTTTCCTAGTTTAATTGTTAGGGAAATAAATTAAATAAAAGTTTAATAATATAAAAGTACAAATAAAATATAAGAAAGTACAAAGATCTTCATTTAAAACACAAACATACGAACATAAACGAATGCAAATCAACGAATGTTCACGAACACGTTCACGAACACCTTAACGAACGTTCACGAACATAATCGAACGAACGAAGCATCTGTTCATGTTCGTTCATTTAACAAATCGAACGAAATTTCTTGTTCATGTTCGTTCGTTTATTAAACGAACGAACATAAACAAACTTCCCGCCGAACGGTTCACGAACTGTTCGCTGAACGTTCAGTTCGTTTACAGCCCTACCCCCACATGTTAAAAAATGAAAAGTTAGTATCCTAAGAAGTGATTTTAAACTATTAGTACCTTATATTGTTACTTTGTGCAAACCACATAGAATAACTATGTAATTAACTCTTTATTTAAATACTATAAATTAGCAACTTATTTATACATATATGTGTTGTACCTAATATTTACGGAGTTTTTCAAAAAGAAATTTGTTTTTTGTTCCTTAACAAAAATATTTGATTTGTACCTAATATTTACGGAGTTTTTCAAAAAGAAATTTGTTTTTTGTTCCTTAACAAAAATATTTGATAAATTAATTTTAACCCAAAACTATTTGTTTTTTTTTTACTTTTAACCTAAAACTTTTTATCTTTTGTAAATTAACCTCACAAAGTTTTTACTTTCAACTTCGGTCCCCCTATACTTTTCATTTTTTTCGCAATTTTTTCGTTTCACGCCTTGTTCTGAATTTTGCGAGTTAACAAGGCGTAGCGTGCTTGTGTGGTTCAATGTTTTTACGTTTCGTTCTAAATTTTGCGAGTTAACACGACGCAACGTGCGTGTGTGGTTCAACGTTTTTTTATCTTCTAGTTTTTTCCTGTTTACAGGTTCGACATAACGTGTGGTCCTAGATCAGTAGTTATTATTTTCTATGTTTTGCGTTTCGGTCTAATTTCTTCACATTAACACGTCACAACTTCAGTGTTGGTGGTCGCTCACGATAGTGTGACAGTGATGCTATTTGACATAGTTTTACACCCATGCCGCTAGGGGTGTTTAAAAAACTCGTGGCTCGCAGCTCGCTCGAAACTCGCTCGAAAAAAGCTCGAAGAAAGCTCGGCTCGAAATTGGCTCGGTTGTAAACGAGCCAGCTCGGCTCGGCTTGGTTTGTAAACGAGCCGAGCTCGAGCTTGACCTGGCTCGGCTCGTGAGCTGGCTCGATAAGGTTTATATCCTTCATTTTTTGTCCCACATCGCTTAAAAAACAAAAACTAAGGGTGTATCTCCCATATAAAAGAAGGTAAAGACAATGGAGAAAGTGAATTAACTATTTATACTTGCATATTTAGCCATATGGTTAAATTAAATGGCAATTATGGCCCTTAGGCTATGAAGAAATTCATTTTTAAGGGCTTTTTAAGTAATAACTTTTGCGATTCTTTGTTAGTTCGAGCTAGATCGAGCCGAACCGAGCTAGCTCGAATTCTAATCAAGCCGAGCTCGAGCCTCAAATCTCAGCTCGATTTGAAATTCGAGCTCGAGCCGAGCTCGAGCTGGGTCTAGCTCGGCTCGACTCGGCTCGTTTACAGCCCTACCTGCCGCAACACGATGGGTGCTTAATACTAGTTTTTATAAAAATAAAAAAAAGGCAAATTTACACTCATGTGCTATGCGCTTATGCACATTAAGCGGCTTAACGACACCTTTAAACGACCAATAAGTTAAATGATTAGTGGTGTTACACGTTACCAAAGAAAGACCAATCAATGCAGTTTAAAAGTTACAAAGATGAAGTTCAAAGTATACATGATAACATGAATTACAAAATGAGTGACCTTATCATTTTGAGCTAATTACACAAATAGTTTATATGGTTTGGCTCTAGTAACATATGTAGACTCTAAGAATTAAAAATGTCGCAATTTTTGGCTTTGTTGTTTTCGTTTTGTTATGAACTTTCATTAAAAAGCTAGTTAAATTTGTTTAAGATGAATAGAATTTCATATTAATTAAAAAATAAGCTAGATGGATTGTTCATGTATTTTACTTAGAGCTCAATTCATCTAGATACATAGCTGGGACCAGACCTTCTTCTATGGTCCGGATCGAAGCAAAAGGAACGAATGTCCCTAAACTCCGTCCCTCAGCCATGAAGACAGATGCATGTCCAAAGGTGCGTCCCGACCGAGTGACGTCATAAAAGTCAACTAGTATAAATACATTCGTCAAGTACACCACAAGTACGATTTTCTGAACCTTCGTCCCTATTTTCTCTCTCTACTTTCTCTCTCTAGCAAAAACTTATCCTCACACCGGAAGGTTGTTGCAGAGTGGCCCTCCCACCTCTGTGATGAGCCTAACGGTTTGTTCGGTGTGCAGGTTCAAATCTTCGGGTTTTATCAAGGTCTACGTGGTCTTGCGGTGTCCGGCCACTTTTTGGATCTTCAATTCCCTTTAGTAAACAAACAAACACCCTCTCGCTCCTAACTCTTTAAACACAATTTTACCGTTCGTCAGCCATCAACCGACAAAGTCCGATTCGTCGATCGTCACAACGACATTCTAATAAATCAAGGAAAGAGAATGAGGGTGACTACACTTGTTGGATACACAAGAGGCAGAGACGAACAACGGTTTGGATTCATAGTCGGTGTACAAAAAAGAGGCAGCCTAAGGGAGTAGCCCAAAACCGATTTTCAAAATGGATCTCTCCGCAAAATGGAAGAAAGGAGCACCACCGGAAGTTGCCATTGAAATTCATAAATACAAGACTCATGTTTAGAAAATGATTCACCTAGTTTGATTAATTGGTTGTTTAAATGCATGCAATAAGAAAAGAAAATAAAAAAAAAAAACTATCTTTTACGTCATGAAAATACCTTTGAACTTTGAAGAGTTTGTATTTCATGAAAATAATTGTGATGTTTCTTTTTTTTTTAGACTTTTCATTGAACATTAAAGAAAATTACATAATAATGGCAGCTAAATAGTCAAAACTTACGTCACAAAACAAAATGAACTATTACAACTTACAAACATAAAACATAATTATTTAAAACCTACTTACTATATGTTTCATGTTATGGGGTTTTTATCAGTAATGTTTTGCCGGGCGTTATTTTAGCTTGATTAGTCACCCCTCCAACATTCTTCAAAAAGTACCTAGAACTAAAACGTCTATATTATGTATGTCTGTGTATATATATGTATGCATGTATATGCGCACAGATTGAGTTTAGATCAAGTACACAGTGAATTTTGCATGTAATAGCGTACAGAGAGTTTTGGCTTATTGATCTTAGTAATTTAATGGTTAAGATTGAGATGACGACATGATTATAAATAATATTAAGTTAAACATTATTAAATGTCAAAAAATGAATCATGCGCAAATGTCGACTTTTTTTTCTTTTCTTAAAGAGTAAACTTTCGTTTTGCTCCTTCTGGTTTGGTCATTTTAACGGTTTTGCCTCAATCATTTAAAACGGACATTTTCCTCCTTGATGTTTCGATGTTGTCGCCAGTTTGCTCCCCAACTCAAACACAGTTAAAACGTTCAGCTAAAAGTAAGGGTATTTCAGTAATTTTGCTTGTAATCAGAAGAGTATTTTAGTAATGTTCAGTTGATTAGTTATTTATTAACAGATACAAACACACTCTCTCTTCTCTTTCTCTCTCTACATACTCTCCCTCTCTCTTCTCCATGACCAAACACCACCACCCACCACCTCACCGCCTCGCAACCACCTGCCACCATCACACCGCCCAACCAACACCATCAACCACCATCACACCGCCCAACCACCACCATCATCCTCTCTCCCCTTATCTTCTCTCTCTAAAACGTCTTGCAGACTAATCGTTTTTCTTTTTCTGGCCAGACGAACACCTTGGCGCCGACCAACTTCACCACCACTGCAACACCCTTACCCCTCACCTGCATCCTAACCCGTGTCCCCTTATCCCTTGACCTAAAACCTCCACCATCGCTTCTCTCCCCTTCCCCCACGTTTTTTCAGCAACACCCCATGATTAATCACCACAAACCCACCAATTTCGAATTTAATTTCTACAAAATCCATAACCAACCTTTCACTTTCAGTTTCAAGTTTAATCTGCATCTTCACAAAACCAGATCTGAACTCGGAGATGATGTTGTCGGAGACGAAGAAACACAAAGAATGATATTAGTGGCAGATGGTGATGGCTCGACAGTCACTTTGCGCTGACGCTAGGAAATGTGAACCAGTGATAAGATTAGACGGGAGTTTGCGATGGCGGCATGTGGATACCACCAACGCTTCTTCGATCTGCTCGAGTTGAACCTTAAACTGTTATCACCCTCGTGATCTAGTAGGCTGGTGGGATGGGTGGGGGTGGTGTCTCATGGCGGTGATGGTGGCTATTGTTGCAGAAGTTAGAGAGAGAAAGAAATAAGGGTGCTGAAGTGAGATGTGAGTTTTATTTTTTTATTAATATACATATATATTTATATACTATTAATTTGGAATATGTTTGTGCAATACTTGGTTGTACTTCTTGCATAGTTGTTGTTTTATGCTTGGATTGTTTATATTGTTTGATTTATTTGTTGTACTTATTGTTTGACATTTATATTTATTTACATAATATAAATTTACCACATGTTTTGGAGGGTTTTACAAAAAAAAAAAAAAAAATTAATGTTTCACTTTAAACCCAAAACTACTTGATTTTGTAGTTTTAATCCAAAAGTTTTTAATTTTTCCAATTTAACCTCACAATTTTTTTACTTTCAATGTGTGTGTGTGTGGTTCAACGATTTTACGTTTTGTTATACGCTTCGTTCTAAATTTTGCGACTTAACATGGGGCAGCGTACGTGTGTGGTTCAGTGTGTTTACGTCGTCTATTTTTCCCGTTTAATAAGTTCATCACAACGCGCGAGTCCTAAATCGAGTTATTTATTGTTTTCTATGTTTTATATGTCGGTCTAATTTTTCCACATTAAGACGCCACAACTTCAATGTTGGTGGTCGTTGGCTACAGTGTGACATTGGTGCTATTCGTCATGGTTTTACGCCTCCGCCGCAAGGCGGGGAGCTTAATACGATAGGTTATTTATATGGATACAAGTCATGTAACGTAGTAATTATGATACCATTAATTGTATGAGCTTATTTGGTGAATTACATATTTGTATAAGATAGTAATACAGACTTAACCGACAAAAACATCTTTAACACATTGTAAATGTGAATCTGATCAACAGCATGTCAATTTCGTTGGTCGCGGCGCAACGCGCGCGAGTCAATATTCTAGTTAGTAATAAATAATTATGTTTTTTGTTTTTGTTTTCATTATAAAAATGGATTTAGGAATTAATAATAAATAATTATATGTAAAGTAACCGAAATACACCTACTTTTAACTTAACATTTTAACTGAGTTAGAGCCGGGGAGCAAACTGGTGACAAGATCGAAACATCAAAGAGGAAAATGTCCATTTTTAAATGATTGAGACAAAACCGTTAAAGGACCAAACCATAGAGAGTAAAACAGAAGTTAACTCTTTATTAAATCTAGTTCCATCAGTTTCTAAACACAAATAACTTTTTATACATGAAGATCACACAATGAAATCAAGAATTTCGTTATCTTTAATTTTAATATAACATTGTTATATTTAAAAAAGTGATCGTTGTAATTGTGAAATTAAAATAAACTTATAGATCACTGAACTCTCAATTTGAATTAGAGTAAATTGCAAGTTTTGTCTTTTATGTTTACATCAAATTGCAGGCGATGCCCTTTTAGCCAAAAGTTTACAGGCGGTGTCCTTAACCTTTCAAAATCAGGCCAAACCTGGTTA
Source organism: Helianthus tuberosus (assembly GCA_030545235.1). Taxonomy (NCBI): domain Eukaryota; kingdom Viridiplantae; phylum Streptophyta; class Magnoliopsida; order Asterales; family Asteraceae; genus Helianthus; species Helianthus tuberosus. The sequence goes on from JARYGA010042348.1 coordinate 24,397, forward strand.
GAAATCTCAGTTAAAAACTGTCATGTGCAATGCACATGAGGGTAAAATGGTAATTTCCCTTCAACCCTTTCTATTCCCCATTTATAACCCTCACTCCTCTTTCTTCAACATTGATGATATGTAAATTCTGAGTTTGCTCAATAATTCCCATCGTCATAGCCAAATTGGGACAACAATAAGAGCAACAACAACAACATTATCATCAATCATCACCGCCACCATTCAACACTACCATCGTCAACTCCTCTGCATTCCTTAACGCCACCGTATGTGTGATATAGGTCTGCCTCCACTGTTAAACGATTTTAAGTCTCAACTGCCTGAACAATATTCATCTCTTAATTTCCCTCGTAACCGTAATCTAACCCATTATTCGTCTCCAACGGTTCTGATTTTGTTTTCAATCAACAATCGGCGATTTGAAACCTGTTAAAAAGCAATTAATTGCTTGCATCCAAAATTCACAGTTTTGTCCTCTGTTTGTTGTTGTTGTTGTTTGGATTAGATACTACAAATCTAAAGGATACTAGGAAAGTTCAAATTGCTACCAATGAGAGAGAGAGGGAGGGGGGAGAGAGAGAAAACGATAGAGAGAGAGAGAGGAAACTCCCCATTTTTTTCCACTGACCTGATGCCATCACCTTCAGGTTATGACGTTTGCATTTTGCAATGATCTGAAAAACCCAAGTGGCGTTGTGGGCCGAAAGATGCGATAAGAGTGGTGGTTTTGGCGACAGTGATGTGTGTCGGTGTGAGTATATTTTTAGCTCTATTTTAATTCGCCGATTTGAAGTTTTAAATTTATAAAACACGATATTTTACTATCACTCTACACACGTTAGGGCAAGTGCACCCATCGTGGACGTAGTATAGTGATGGCAAGATATCAGGGTCGTCCAAGGACACAAGAGCTTTTAGTACCGGCTTATCATCAACGTCTAATCGAACCAAACTTTTAGAAAAGATTTTTAAACTAATAAAAAGATAAAAACAGAAAATAAAAATAAAATAAAAATGATAGACAAGAAAGAATCACTTGGATCCAACTTATCTTTTATGTACCCTTTTGATGATTTCCGCACTCTGGACATTTTAAGAGATTATCTTAGTTATAGTAGTAGGCCTCTCTTTTGGAGGCGACGTTACCCTCAACCTAGTGGATTGAGTCAGCAAGGATACAATCCCACTAGATCGGAATATTGAAATATAATTAAGTAAGTTATTAATGCAAAATGTGGTGGACCCCCCTACGAGGCGGCGATCACCCTCAACTTGTTGGTCTAAGTCAGCAAGGATACAGTCCTCGAGGGGTTAGTTTAAAGTTTTAATAGTAGTTTATGAATAAGGGGTGCAAGCGTTTTCTTACTCTCAGTCGGGCCAGTCATTCCCGGCCAATCCATGGAGTAGTACTAAACTTGCACCAGGTTCTCGCATGATCTATACACTGAACGAGACATAGAATTACCCAGTCCACCCTTCTAACCCTTCTTACAGGCAATTAACATGCTTTATATAGACTATAAAGAGATGAATATGTTGAATAAACAAACATATGAAGAATGGGTGAATAAATTCGTCTTCAATATAAAAAACTAATTATTAAAGTCTTTGATACATACCCAATTAAAAAGTAGCCAAGGATTGGAAATCATAAAAGAAATACATTAAAGATATGTCTTCACCAAGTGATTTAAGAATTTAGCCAAGCATGACCTTTGTTTGACAAAGATTCTTACGATCAATCTTGGATCCCGAGACTACACACACTGTAAAGATGGAAAAATGGATTATGGTAGTGGATGATGGTGTTGTAGTGGTGGCAAGTGAGAGAGAAGTGGTTTGCCAAGGGATCAGTTGAAGTGGAACCAGACACTTCTATTTATAGATGTCTTCATAAGCTTCAGCACGGCCATTGCCCGGCTGGCACGACCCCGTGCCCATCTCTCTCTCTCTTCTTCGTTAACTGCTTGTCAGATGTTGTACTAACATGGCCCCCGTGTGTCAACGGCACAGCCCGTGGCCAAAGTACTTGTTGTACTATCGCAGATTCTGAAAATCTTTGAGTTGACCACGTTCCCGTGTTGGCTGCCTTTTTTTGTCTTTTGCAGCTGTCTTTTTTTCCTGCCCAGTATCCATCGTTGGACACGACCCGTGTCTGGTGGACACGGCCCCGTGTCAGCCTTCTGTTCTTGTTATTTTGAGGTTTGGATGTGAATTGGGGCTTAGTGAGCTGCAGCAATTCCTTCTTCTTTACATTTATGTTGGATTTTGCTGTCTTTTGGCTCCTTTTGCAAATTTAAGCTCTTCTATCCCTGAAAATCTAAAAGGAACGAAAACATGAGCTTTTTTCAACATTAGTACTAAAAAATGGTTGTTTTTACGCCTTATTTGACATAATTTATATGTTGTATTTTAATCACATCAGTAGTTTCAGGGGATGCAGTGTTGGTTCCTAGCCGGAGATGTGGCGACGGTGATTGATGATAATGTTGTTGTTGCTGCTCTTATTGTTGTCCCAATTTGGCTATGAAGATGGGAATTATTGAGCAAGCTCAAAATTTATAGATCATCAATGTCGAAGAAAGAGGGGTGAGGGTTATAAATGGGGGAATAGAGAGGGTTGAGAGAGAAATTACCATTTTACCCTCATGTGCATTGCACGTGACAGTTTTTAATTTATATTTCTAACCAGGTTTGGCCTAAAGGACAAAACTTGCAAGATTTTGAAAGGTTAAGGATACCGTCTGTAAACTTTTGGCCAAAGGACATCGCCTGCAATTTGAATAAACATAATGCACAAAACTTGTAATTTACTCTTTGAATTATGTTATTCTGTCTAAATATTGTAAAATTACAAAAACGTCTTGAAATTTAAGTTCTATCAATATCACATTTATAGATGTATAGTAACAAATATATCCTTTAACTTACTAAAAGAATTATCCGTATCTTGATATTTAAGCTCTAGCAATATCACATTAGTAACAAATATATCCTTTAGCTTTACTAAAAGAATGATCCGTATAGGGCATAAAAAAAACCTTCAACTCTTTTAAGAGTATATAGGGACATTTTTTTTATCATTTTATAAACTTTCATGGACTTTTGTATTATTATTGTTATTTTAAGTTTTCTTAAACTTGGGATTTCATAAACAAGGTTCCATCCTGAGTCTATCGAGGTTTTCATCCTACCATGTGTTACGCCAGAGATTGTTAAGTTCTTGTGGTGCTACAACGTCTGTTAAGTGGCAATCGATAGTATGGTTTACCGAGAAGACGCTCAAGTTAAACTCTGAAGCCAACGTTGGTCTGGTTAAGACAACATAGTCTGATCAGAGTGGGACAACAAGACTCTACAATTTGAGGAGTGTGGTACATGTAAATTAAAATATATTTATGTTTAACAGATTAAAGTGATACATGTAAATTAAAATGTTGTTATAACTTATGATTATACAAATATACAATAGATGATGTGAGTGTAGAGGTTTTGGTGGCATCACGTGTGAGGTTTGAGTTGGGGCATTGAAACCAGGAGAATGTTCACGTGCAATGAGGGGTCCGTCCTTGCTAAGCATGTGCATGAAGAGATCTCAATAATTAGTAGTATTATAAAATGACATAAATACCCTCCATTGCCAATCTTCTCTAATCATTGGTTTCAACATCGGATACTCCCCTAGTCCTCAAAATATTCTTTCTTTATTGTCAAATTACACTTCTACCCCTCTACAAACAATCTTTATACATGGTATCTTTGGCAAAAGTAGCTGGTGGCTGGAAGCTGGTAGCTATAGCTTTTTAGATATATTTGGTGTTTGATAGAGTAGTTGAAGCTTTTAATAAAATGTATAAAATGCCCATAATTAAAAATTTAAAAAGTTTGTGCATTAAAAACTTCATTATCTTTAAAGGTTAAAATAGTCATTTTTCCCTAAAAGATTGTAGCTCCTTCAAAACGCTACTAGTAGGAGCGTTCAACCAAAAGCTTCAAGCTTCTAACCTAAAAGTTTCAAGCTTCTAACCTAAAAGCCTCAAGCTCCTTCAACCAAACAAGGTTTTTTATTGAATAAAAGTTTTTTCTTAAAAGCTTAAAGCTAGAAGCTCCTAAAAGCTTCTAAAAGCTCCATGCCAAACATACTCATCGTCTCACTCTCGACTAATGTTAACTTCTATTAAGTGTTTTACAACTTGTCAATCATCAATTGATTATAGAACCGGTTTGATTATGAATAATGGACCGGACAAAAAATAAACCGGTCTTTAAAGGTTTGTTTATATTTTTTTTTTTGAAAAGTAAACTTCATTAACACAAAAGCCGACCCAAGCCGGGCCGACCAAAAAACAAAAACAAGATTACATATCTACAAAAGAGCACCACTCCCTCCAATCTATCCCTGTTTATATGATGAATTGAATGATGTTCATTTTCATAAAAGGAAAGACATTAAAGGTTTGTTTCCATGTTATTGAATTAAGCAAATGGTTTTCCATAAATGGAACATGGGTATATTAATATGATGAATTGAATGATGTACATTTCTATACAAGGAAAGACATTAAAGGTTTGTTTCCATGTTATTGAATTAAGCATTTAAATGAACAAGATGGTCCCGTTTCATTTTTTCTAAGAACTTCTTGAAAATAGTTATTTCGAAAATATCCAACATTATTAAGGGAGTAGGAAAATGAAATGAAAATCATGGCCATTTGTGATGTTCAAGGTCTACTAATCATGGCTTTTCGATTTTCGAGTAAGGCTAGAAACTTTCTAACTTTGGATACTTAGCAACCGCATACAAATTCTGATCAATAGCTTTCTTTTCTTTATCTTTTTCATCATATAAGAATATCCACTGAAATAATGATGCACCATCGTTTTGTATCATCATACTGTTTTAAAGATGTTAGTGACGACGTCTGGACACGTAGAGTCCACGTCTTAGTTACACCGAATCATTGCGATTTCCGCCTCTTAGCATACACATATTTAAAGTCTTTTCTTTTCTTTTTGGCAACTTTCCTATCCACTCAAAAACCTTCCCAATCTTTCATGATGTCAAAGTGAAGAAAAGATTAGCATGTCAGGATTGGAAGTCACTCTCTCTTCTTTTTATCCAAAGCCCTTCTCTCTTTTTTTTTTTTTTGGTCTAATGATGTCAAAAGCAAATGCAAAGAGACACAATGTCAAAGCACATAAGTACACTTTGTTGAGGTTCTTCTATGGTGTCTATTTGACTCTATTACCTTTAGAAAACCTAACTTCAAGGGCCCACTTAAGCCCATATCAATTATATGATTTTTTTATTGAAAGGAGAAGTAAATTAAAGAAGTAGAGTTAAATAATAATTAATAAATAATAAGCTATGATTGCTTAGTCAATCTTGTCGGAGCAAATCATAGTCAAGTTAACCATGTTTAGCTCGAACATCATGAAAGCCCACATGCAACAAACAAACTATGCATATTGTTTTCCGTAAAAAGAAGTGAACTTTATTATTGTTTTTACAGTTAATAAAGATAGTTTAGGAAAAAGGAAAATATGAAAAGATGTGAACTCAATTAATAATAATAATAATAATAATAATAATAATATTAATTCTCTAAGACTATGCGGTATGATGATGGTCCTCCCTTAGAGGATGAACCGCTACGTAGGCGGCACGTAGATCGGGTGTGAGGATGGGCAAAGAGGATGGATGTGAGGAAATGGGGGATGAACCTAAAATGTATATATACTAGTTGTATGTATAGGTGTGTGAGAGAGGGAGAGGGGCATCGCCATCGTCCGGAACTTGACGATCAGGACGCCGGCTGGGGGGGGGGGGGGATGGGGCGGATGGCGACGCTGGAGCAGGACGTGAGGGGGACGAACCCCATACCGTGCGGCCTAAGGCACACATGTCGTAATAAGGTGAATTCCCTCTATCAAAAAATGTGTAGCATTTAAATATTGTAGGAGTGTTTTAAGAGTATTTTAGTTTGTCGTTTATAAAAAAAAATTAATAATACTAAGTTTATACTCAGTTAGTAAACTATATAGCAACATAGTTTAAATTTTATTAGTATTTATTGAGTAAGGTGTCTCCCAGTCTTGTTTAAACCTTGATAATATTTGGACCATGTAAACATATGATGGTCTTGCTAGACCCCGTAAGTCAAATATAACCAAACCTCAATATAGAAGACAAGTGGCTGTGGGGAATGTTGCGGCTCTCGTCTGGAACTCTTGGGCTCCTCTGAAATGCAATTTTCTTCTCTGGAGAGCCGAAATGGGAAAAGTGGCTGCCAAAATTGAGCTTCAAAAAGGGGAGTCATGGTTTCGGGTGTGTTCTGTGACCGATGCGGATACGGAATTGAAGATCCAGATCATGTTTTTGTTAACTGCATTTTGGCTAAAGATGTGTGGTGGCGGGTTTTTGTTTGGACCAAGATTCCATTTCCGTTGAACGCCTCTAACCTGATGGACCTGATGGGTGTTATTAGGGACAGCTCAGGCTCCAGGATATGGAAACAAATGGTGAACACTGTGGCTCTTGCAACGGTGTGGCGCATCTAGAAGGCTCGGAACGCGAAGGTTTTTGAAGGTAGATTCATTCATCCGCGTATAATTCTGGATTCTGTCAAGGAAGATGCTTTTCTATGGATCTGCAACAGAGCCAAGATATCCAAGCCGTCATGGGAGAAATGGATCGATTTTAATGTGGCTGACATTGTGTAGCTTGTTGTTTTGTTCCGTTTTGTTTTCCGTTTGTACTCGTTTTTCAGCCTCTTGCTGGCTCTTTATATGATTTATAAAGTGATTGTCGTTAAAAAAAAAGAAGACAAGACAACGAAATACCTTGGAAATCATTATACAAAAATCTTTTGTTAAAATTAATAAAGTTATTTAAAGTTGGCTTGTTATACTAAAACATACCAAACTTCCATGTCTTTGTTGATGTATGTAATGAGTTATTATTATATAATTTGATGTAACACGCTTTTATTCTTTTAAGGTTCGATACTCAAAAGAGCAAAAATGTTGCTATATCATACTTTTTATAGATTATAATAAGTTAAATAATAAGTTAAAGTATGTGCCAAGTCACCTTTTCACTATTATGATTATTAACCTTCATCAATTAGATAAAAGAATAAATCTAGAGGGTATAGTTGCTTCAGAAATAGAACGACATTTAATTATATTGGTTGGGGTGACTGGTGTAAATACCCTATGTATATGCTGTAATTTTTTGTCATTTGCCCGTTTGGGTCGGGGGTATGTGTTGTTTGTTTGGCCATTGCCCGTTTGGGTCGGAGGTTGTTTTAATGAAGTTCTCTTTTAAAAAAAAAAAAAAAAAAGATAAAAACTTATAACATCGAATGGTAATAATTAGATTATCACATACAATAATAAAAGGTTCCTTAAATTTGATGCCGTGAACTCAATAAACAATCAAAGAACATGAAGATTCAAGGTGGAGCGATTAATGTGTGATATGTCCACACAAGTAATAGCCTAACATATATGTTTGCATATAATATGTTCAAGTGTTTAATCGTAAAATACTTGTAATAAGTCTCATGTCGGTTGAGAAGGAGAATAAAGCATTTCCTATAGGTGAAAACCTTCACTACTAAGACGCATTTTGCCTGGGCAAGCAATTCGTTAGGTTAAAAAACAAAACCATGAGTTTCCGGATGGACAATCAATTAAGGACAAAACGGACAATATCTTGACACGATTTACTTGGGTTGTTCAAATGGTATCAGAGCCAAGGACCATGCCGGTGTGCCAGCAATGCATATTGCTTGAGTGAGCATCTCGTCAAGTAAAAAAACTAAAACCGTGAATTCCTAGCTAGATACATTTATAAGTAACTAGTAATAAAATCCTAGTAACTATGACTCCGACCCTCACTCTACTTGGTTTATTTATCCATTTAAAATCAACCTCATGTTGTAATCTCCATCCGACTCGTTAAATAAAACAATTTTCAAACTATTTACAACTAATTACTGTCTATTATTTGGTTGTATTTGTAATAATCCCAAATCAAAAACCAAGATTTTGTTACCCAACATAAAAATACCAACAAATAAAAACACATATATCAGTGGGTTACAAGTACGAGTGTAAACAAGTCGGTCGGCTCGTGAAATACTCGAGATCGGCTTGTTAAAAACTGGAATCTAGCTGATCTTAAATGAGTTAACGTCCGAGCTTAACTTTTTTAGCTCAAGCCGGCCATCGAGCTTAAACAAACTTTTTATTTAGAGTAAATTACGTTTTTGGCCCCTGTGGTTATATCAGTTTTACTATATTAGCCCAAAATAAGAATTTATAACATATGTGCCCCCATGGTCTCTATAACTAACTATTTTGGCCCCTGAGTCTAACTCAACCCCAAACCCTAGTTAAGTGTTAATGAAATGACAACATTACCCTTTAACTAAAAAACAAAAATACCTATAAATATTAAAAAAAAAACAATTGGTACATTTATCTTACTGGGACCCACCTTTTATCTTCTTCCTCACTTTACTTTTTCTCCTCTCTCTCACTCCAGAAAACCACCTGCAACCATGGCTCCTTTCTCCCTTTCCTTGAGATCTGAGGTAAACAACAACACCACGCAGGCCAACGTCGCCATCTTCCGATGGATATGAGGAAAACAAGAAACACCACGTCGGTCCATTTCTACTCCGCCACCATCTGGTCACACGACCCACACCCCGGTCCATTTCCACTCCGCCACCATCGATGAAGATAAAAAAAGGTAATTGTGCATTGATGCATTTAGAGGTTCAATTTGTTGGACAATTTCATCTTTATCAACAGTTTGATAGGTTTGATTTTAAAGTTTGGATCAGGGCTTGGTGGCAAGAACGATTTGATGTATGTTTTAACTTTTAAGTTTGAACGAGCTTTTGACCGGAGATTGGTGTTGAAGGTTGTCCATTTTGGTGTTATCTATCCTGATTATCATGAATAAAGTGAAGTAAAATGTATGAATGATCTGATTTTGATACAAAGTGATTTATACTGTTAGTAACAGTATCAATAGTCCGATCAACAACTGCAAAAACTTATATCTTATTACTGTAATCAGAATCCACAGATTTCATACACATACATACATACATATATATACATACATATCGAAATCGATTATCCATAAACAACATGAAGATACTTATCTTTGATCCATCTAAAGCTCTTTCTAAACGACCCTTTAAGTTTCCCTTCAACAGAGTACGCTTTATAGGGTTGGTGGGGTTTGTAGGAAGAAGCATAGTTAACCTTGTAAGATCTGAAATCGGTGATTTTGGGGTAATTGTATGTATCTAACTGCATGTCTCTATCGGTGTAATTGTATGATTCTGATCGGTAGTTCGCCATTGATGGATGGATAGTTTGGAATTGGAATTGGGAATTTGAAGGTCTTTAATGGAGGCTGGGCTGGGGAGGCTGTTTCAACGCCAGCACATATTAGTTCACACAACTCAGCATATGAATTTTGAAATAATCAAGTGGCTTCGAAAATAAGCACATGATGATGATTTGTTCAAGAAAGAAATGTAGATGATGATGATTTGTTAAAGATTTGGGTTTTATTTATAAAGTCATAAAAGGGGAGGGGAAATTACAATTTTACCCATCATGTGCAACCCATGTGACCAAGAAGTTACCCATAGTTGGGGTTTGGTTAGAATTTGGGGCCAAAATGGTTAGATATAGGGACCATAGGGGCAGATACGTTAAAAATTCTTATTTTGGGCTAATATAGTAAAACTGACATAACCACAGGGGCCAAAAACGTAATTTACACTTTTATTTATTTAATTTTTATTAAATGTTTTAAAAATATTTGTATAAAAACTATTATTGTATATAAAAATATGTATAAAAACTATTATTGTATATAAATATGATAAACTAATATGTATTACGATATATACATACAATACCGTAAATATATATAAAAACAAATAATGTAATAATTATTATAATAATAATAAACGAGTCATGCCAAACTGAGCTGAAGCTAGTTGCAGGCTTGTATTTACGTACTAAAAAACATAGTGGTCAATCGTCATAATGTAAGGTTAGTTATGCATCCTTACCTTTCCTTAAAAATGAAAAGAGTTAAGTGCCATTTTTGTTATTTGGTTTGCGCATTTGTCATTTCAGACCAAATTTTAAAACTGCACTATTTTTCTCTCTGAAATTCTTAAAACATGTCATTTCAGCCAAAAAAATTAACCCAGTTAAAAAAAATTCATAACTCAGTTATCGCAGGGACGTAAATGGCACATAAAGTATAAGTACGAAAATTGTACATAAAGTATAAGGACGAAAATGGCACATAACTTCAAGAATTTTTTATTTTTTAAATTTTTTTTAATTTTAATTTTGATTATTATTATTATTATTATTATAATATTATAATTATTATATTCTTATTATTATATATACACACACAGTTAGGGAGAAGCATTTGATAACATGTACCAGTATCAAATTTACCGACAAATTATTTTCGGTACCGATTTGGTACCCACTTTTTGGCGTTTTAGGTTCGCTACCGTTATTTTTCTTAATTTTACCTTTAAATACCAGTATCGTATCGGTACGTACTGTACCGAACATTTTCGGTACCGACATAGAGCTCATCCCTACACCCATACACACAGTCACTTTAACCCCCCCCCCCCCCACATCACCACCACAGCCACCGCCACCGCCACTACCACCAAACAACCGTCACCACTCACCACCACCGAACCATATCGAGAGAGAGAGAGAGAGAGAGAGAGAGAGAGAGAGAGTTGTTATGATCTAATGTGAGTTTGAGTTTTTTTACATGTGGTGGTTGTCTGGTGGTGGCGGCAAAGGCTGTGGTGGTGATGTAGATAGGGGGTGGAAGAGATTGTGTGTAAGGATGACCTCGGTATCAGTATCAAAAATCACCAAGTTATGGGTACCGGTACCTAAAATATTCGGTACGGCTGGTATTTGAAGGTAATATTCTGTAAAATTCCGGTACCGAACTGAATGTACCGGTAGTTGGTTCCAAAAATAATTCGGTACTGGTACACGGTACCAAGTGCTCATTCATAATTGTGTAATAAGAAGAAGTTTTAAAAAATAAAATTATGTGCCATTTTCGTCCCTATATTTTATGTGTCATTTACGTCCTTGGAATAACTTAGTTATGGTTTTTTTAACTGGTTTAGTTTTTTGGACTGAAATGATACGTTTCGAGGAGGAAAATGATGCAATTTTAAAATTTGGTCTGAAATGGTAAAAGTTGACAAACCACAGGAAAGTAAATGACAGTTAACTCAAATAAAAAAAATATATATAAACACAAAAATGCATCCTTTTCTTAAAAATGAAAAAAATATATACACACAAAATAATGACAAAATTTCCTTAAAATTGAAAAAAGATATAAACACAAAATAATAACAAAAAAACGTAAACTTTATGGGTAATCCTTAAAAATGAAAAAAGATATAAACACAAAAATAATAAGAAAAAAAAACGTAAACTTTATGGGTCAAAATGCTAATACTACAAAACTTGGGGGGATAATTTAAGATATTCGCCAATTTGAAGATAAGCCTATACTCTTCTCCATAACCCCTCTGATCTCAATAACCCTCAAATTCTGCAGTATGCTGATGCTTTCATCTCCACCTGTTCAATTCAAGCCTACGTTTACATCTAAATGTAAGTATCTTTCTCTCTTTCACACACACACTTGCACACATTCATGATTGGAACTTGGGTTTTTGAGATGCATGCCAAGTGACTGATGAAATGCCTGAAAGAAAATTTGCTTCTGATTTTGAATCCTTTAGGTTTAGGGAACTGGGAATTTTTGATTTTGTGGTTTAGAGGTGTTTGATTAGAAGCAGATTAAGGTTTGGTTTAGAAGATATTGAAATTTGATTTTAAGTTTCAATTTTGGCAGTGGTTTCAAATGCTAGCTTAAAGTTTTGATTTTGTGTAGACATATTGGTATTGAGTTTTGATTATGGTTGATATTTGATAGAGTGGTTATTGAACTATGACATTGGTATGTGTTATGTGAATCTTTAGGGTGTGTTTGATAAGTGCATCAAATGTTATGATGAAATTTAGTAGAGATAACCATTGAAACAAACGATTTCGGTGTAGAACACTTAATCAAGTTAGTGAATTGTTCGTCTTATATCTAGACATAATTCTGGAAGAATAAGTGACCGAGTTAGGATATTGCTGCTATTGATATTTGACACAATTCTGTAAGAACAAGGTGTCGAGTTTACGAGTTTGCGTACTGCTGTTCTTGAATTATGACAATTCCGGAAGAACAAGTTATTGAGTTAGGATATTACTGTTCTTGAATCTTGATATAATTCTGGAGAAGCAAGTTATCAAGATAGCAAATTGCTAGTTTTAATCTTGACACAATTCTGAAGAAACAAGTTATCGAGTTAGGATATTGCTGTTCATGAATCTTGACACAATTCCGTAAGGACAAGCTATCGAGTTAGGATATTGTCGTTCTTAAATCATGACACAATTCTGGCAGAAAAAGTTATCAAGTTAGCTTACTGCTGTTCTTGAATCTTGACACACAAAAAAAAAGATAAAAAGAAAATTGAAAAAAAAATCAAGAAAAAAAAAGAACAAGTTCATGTTTTTGGCCACTTCTGCTGCTGCTACTAATGTTTTAAAACATATTATATGCAGATAAACCAATAACAACTTTTGCTACGCTAGGAGAAATCTCCATTAATAAAACGTACTTTCTCCAGAAAGATGAAAGGTAAAACACTTGAGATAACTGTTTCCACATCTTTTCTAGTTCTTTCAACACACTTAATCAGGGAAAATGTTTGATGCATGGCTAGAGAACAGAATGGAAATACGGAGAATTTGAAGCGTAGACGACTCCTCGTGTTTCTAGTCTCAACAGGCTTGTTTCCAACTTTACCGTCTACTGCGAAATCAAAGATTAAGAACCCATACGATGAAAAACGCTTACTTGAACAAAACAAAAGGGTGCAAAGAGAAAATAAAGCACCCGATGACTTCCCGAGCTTTGTTCGAGAAGGTTTGTGCTGTTTTTCTTTTCTTTTTTTTTTAGTAAAATGCCATTTTCGTCTAGGTTTGGCCAGTTTTGTGACTCTCATCCAAAGGTTTGTTTTTTCGCATCTGGGTCCAAAAGGTTTGAAATCTTGCCATTTTCATCCGGCTCGTTAACTCCATCCATTTTTCTCCATTAAGTCAGAGTATTTCCATCGTTTTTGTTAAGTTAAAGGGCAATTCGGTCTTTTTACATAAAGTGAAAAAGACCAAACTGCCCTTTAAGTTAGCAAAAAGACGGAAATACCTCTGACTTAATGGAGAAAAATGGATGGAGTTAACGAGCCGGATGAAAATGGCAAGATTTTAAACCTTTTGGATCCAGATGCGAAAAAACAAACCTTTGGATGAAAGTCGCAAAATTGGCCAAACCTTAGGGACGAAAATGGCATTTTACTCTTTTTTTTCTTATCTTTCTTTCTATTGGTGGATCTTCTTTGATTATTAGTTTCCAGGAGTTGAATAAACTTTGAAATATGATTCAGGGTTTGAGGTTAAAGTCATTGCATCGGACAACTATGTTAAACGTGACAATGGACTTATATATCGCGATTTTGAAATTGGTACCGGTGATGTACCCAAGTCTGGTCAGCAGGTTTTTCCGCTTCTTCCTTGGCTCCTTGCATTCTTGTTTTTGATCCATAAGATTTTTTTCAACTATATTATCAAATGCTCTGTCAAATTACAAGTGGCAAAATGGGTGGGTCGGTCAAAATTAGGGGTGCAAACAAGCCGAGCCAAGCCTGGTCTCGTTGGTAGTTTCTCAAGCTTGAGCTCGGCTCGTTTGTTATCTATTAATTAATATATTAAACAAAAATAATAGACTCGTTTAGGCTCGCGAGCTTGATAAAGTGAAGCTCGGGCTCGGGAGTGTTTACTAAGCAAGCTTATTTATAGGTTCGGGCTTGACTCGTAAAAAAGTTTAAATAAGCTTGGCTCGGCTCGGCTCGTTTACTAGACAAATTTAAATAAAGGGTAAATGTTATTAAATATTAATAAAAAACTAATATTACACTAAGGCTCGATAAGGCTCGACGAGCCTAACGAGCTTCACATGCCAGGCTCGAGCTCGGGCTCGATAAGGCTTGCCTCGTTTCGAGCTTTTTGTCGAGCCGATATCGAGCAGCTTGTGAGCTGCTCGGCTCGTTTGCACCCCTAGTCAATGTGGTGCCTGTTCAAAAAGGCCAATTTTAAGTACTGCTTGGCAAACACTTTTTTGTCCATCTTTTAAATATCTCTATGAATAATTAATAAGTTCAATATCATATAATCTCTAGCAGGTCTAACTTTTTAAATAAATTGATTTAGGAGGTTGTTTGCGTTGAAAATACACTTTGGGTGGTTGTTGACATGTTTGACGTGTGTGGCCCCCTTTGATCAGTTAAAGATAAAAACATAGCTCATTTATTAGCAGATGGGTTGATATTTTTGCCTCGAACTAAAATACTCGCAGTGTATTTTTCTTAAAACATCTAATTGTAGAATCTATCTTCACCGGGAAGAGAGGAAATATGTAACTGCAAAGTTGCAACTTCAATAATCATTAGGCTATACGGTATGGGAGAGGCTCATCCTTGGAGGATGACCCTCCACGTCAGCGCCACGTAGATTGGGTGTGAGGATGGGGCAAAGAGAATGGAGCTAAGGAAATGGGGGATGGGTCTAAAATATATATGTATATGTTGTATGTATATGTGTGTGTGAGAAGGGAATGCAACAACTTGTCTTATTCGAGCGTCCCCATCGTCCTAGGCTAGACGTTTGAGATGACGACGGGGCGGGGGGAATGGTGTGCAGGGCGGCGACGGGCCGCGACGGGCTGGGGACGGTCCCCATACCATCTAGCCTTATATTCTGCAATGCATGAATTGCATGTGCATTTGTGGGATATGTTATTTAATGAAGTTTTTTTGCAGGTGACTTTTCACTATATCGGTTATAATGAGTCCGGTCGTCGTATCGATAGCAGTTATCAACAAGGTTCGCCTGCCAAAATACGAATGGGCACCAATGCATTGGTCCCAGGTGGGTGAATCTGCTTTTGACCTCATAGAGTCAAACATCGTACCTCTCAAAACAACTCATTTGACACTCAAAAGTCAAAACAATACTTCTGAATTTTCATTTTGTTCAAGAGTTCAATATTGACTTTGTGACTCAAAAGTCACATACTGACCTAGTACTTCTCAAATTGAATGTTGAACTTAAAGAAAAAAGTAAAATACCATTTTCATCCCTGAGGTTTGGTCAGTTTTGCGACTTTCGTCCAAAGGTTTGTTTTCCGTATGACCGTATCTAGATCCAAAAGTTTGAAACTTTGCCATTTTAATCCGGCTCGTTAATTCCATCCAATTTTCTCCGTTAAGGTAGGGGTATTTTCGTCTTTTTTTTGTTAACTTAAGGGTAGTTTTGTCTTTTTTGAATACTTGTACATTATGCTAAATACTTGTACATGAACTCATGAAGTGAAAAAGACTGAATTGCCCTTTAAGATAACAAAAAAGACGAAAATACCCCTGCCTTAACGTAGAAAAATGGATGGAGTTAACAAGCCGGATGAAAATGGCAAGATTTCAATCCTTTTGGATCCAAATGCAGAAAAACAAACGTTTGGACGAAAGTTCCAAAACTGGCCAAACCACAGGGACGAAAATGGCATTTTACTCTAAAAAAACAATTCATTTGGTCCTTTAAACTCGAATATCGACTATCAAAATGCGATTAGATTTATTCTGGTGCATGTTGATTAAGGTTCTTAAGTGAGTATTGATACAGGATTTGAAGAAGGTTTAAAAGACATGAAACCTGGCGGAAAGAGGAGAATTATTATTCCCCCCGAACTTGGACCACCGGTGAGTTATCTTCCTTACCATTTTGTATATTTAGAACTAGGTTACGATCTCGTGTACACGGTGATAAATGTCATGTTATATAATTAGTAATAAAAAAGTTATGTTTTAAAAAAAACATATGCATTGCGGTTATAGTATACTAATCGAATAAAATAAATGTAATTTGTTAACATATACAGTCGTCAATTTATGTATTTAAAAAAATGAACATTAAGGTGACAATTGTAAATTTGTTAGATTAATTTTTTAAAACATTATTTCTTTCAACCGGGTATTAACTTTGACTTTTTAATACCACCTATATTTTTTTATTATTTACCATAATGTATTTTTACCATTCTTACCATCCAACCACATTAAATATTTGAAAATTTTTCGAAATCACTCGTAAAAACAATTATCATCAATATTTTTTTGTTTTTAATATTTTAACCAACATAATTTTGAATTTTGAGAAGCTTTTAAGTAAAATAATATAAGTTTATTAAAAAAGTAATAATTAACTTTATATTAAATATCTTTATAGAAAAAAATATCCATAATTAAGTAGTAGAGAGAGACGGGAAAACCAAAGAGTAGATGACCTACAATAGTGACAACTGACAAGTGTCCCCCCAACATTTTCTTTTATTATATAGATATAGATATAGATATAGAATATATATCCCTTTTAATTCATTGGTTAGAGGCTAATAATAACTTTTAACCATACTTTTAACGATACGTCAACCCACAGTTTCAGCTTCAAATCATGTTAAGATTTTAGTATTGTAGTCTTATAGATAAACTTACCCATCAGTTTGTAAATTAGAATGATCAATCCCTTTTTATTTATTGGTTAGAGGCTGCTAATAACTTTTAACCATACTTTTTAACTAAAAGTCAACCCACAGTTTCAGCTTACAATCATGTTAAGATTTTAGTATTTAAAGATAAAATTTATTCATCAATATGTAAATTAAAATTATAAACCCTTTTAAATTCATAAGTTAGAGGCTGCTAATAACTTTTATCCATTGTTTTAACTGTTATTGCACTAGTCATTAGCTTTGTGCTTTGGATGTTACAAAATCTCATTTTTAAACTAAGATTCTAGTTTGACTTTCAAATTCTAAGTCCACATCTCTAAAAGTCAACCCACAGTTACAGCTTACAATCTTGTTAAGCTTTTTGTATTCAAAGATCATGTATATGACTATATTACACCTAGGGATGCAAACGAGCCGAGCTACTCGAGCTCGGCTCGAAAAAAAGCTCGAACGAGCCGAGCTTAAACGAGCTCGAGCCCGAGCCTAAAAACAAGCTCATTTAGTAAACGAGCCCGAGCTTCGCTTATCGAGCTCGAGCCGGCTCGCGAGCCTAAACGAGCTTTTTGTTTATATAATTTTTATTAATATATTAAACATATATTTATATAATAATAATTATCATTTATATAAATATAAAAAAATAACTAAATTATATGTATAACAATAATTATAATTAATATAAATTAATTAATAAATACTAAACGAGTCGAGCCCGAGCTCGAGCTTGAAAAGTTACCTTCGAGCCGAGCTCGAGCTTTCATATGTTAAACGAGCTCGAGCTCGGG